>QFDD01000963.1:0-29160 GCA_006871305.1 Vachellia collinsii
CAAACCCCTAAACCCCAAAAACCCTAAACCCTAAAACCCTGAACCCCCACCCCGAACCCCTAACCCCGAAACCCTCAACCCTGGATCCTAAACCCTAAGACCCTGGAACCGAACCCCAAACCCTAGACCCGAGACCCCATAACTGAAACCCCAAACCCTAGCCCCCAACCCTAAATCGTGAACCTTAGACCCTTGACCCTAGACTCCAATCTTAAGCCCTAAACCACCGTCAGTAGGGGAAAAAAAGTAAATGGTAAACCCTTTAAAACCTTGACCCAATCCCTAAACCCTAAATCATAAACTCTAAGCCCCTAAACCCTAAATGTTGCTCCTATACAATCTCCTGTTTGCTTTCCTCTCACTCCTTCATTCATGTACTCAACCTTTATCTTCTGATTGTTCTTTGTTACTTGGGGTTTTGTGACCTGCATCATATGGGCTTCTTCCTCTTGTAATTCATCTTTCACAAGATGGGAACATGATCTTCCTTTGGTTGCATCAAATCTCAACAAGGTGACCACTGAAATTGTGGGCATCTAATGAGGATGGTTGATCTTCACCATTGTACGAATGTAGTGGTCGTCAATCAAAACAACATTGGCAAAATTATTGAGGGTAATTTCTTCACAAATCCAGTAATTTATGATTTTTTTTTTTTAATTCTCCCGCCTTATGTTTTCTTCTTTGTTTGTTACAAATTTCATTGATATCGCTAGATGTTCCTTATGGGTAGTGATGATTATCAATTCAATTGGGACTTCCATGAATACCCTATTGCTTACACGCTAAACCTCTTCTATTCACAAGTTTCCATCTTTCCTTCTCTGACGGTCTCAGCAATTTCTATATTCTTCAAGAGCCACCTTTTTCCATAGCCCTCCCGACTCTAAAGCCATGCCAATGTTTGAAGCTTTAAGGAGGATCCAATGTCTGCAACCATTCAATCCGTCTTTGGGTTCTCTGGGTTTTTCCGCTATTGCTACTATTGTTATGGATTTGGTTCAAATTCTGTTGAGCAAATTCTTTTCTTATTTTTAGGTTAATTGAGAATACAAAAATTATATTTTCAATAACAGAAACGAGTTCCAAGTTTGTTTTTTTAATTGAACAAGAGTACAGGTACGTATATATGTGTATTTTTAGTGACGCTTGAGGAGGAATTTCAATCTGTAAGGAAAGAACTTAGAGGGTATCAAAAAATTAACAACAACCGAATTTTTCCTACTAATTAGCCATCGCCTTCTCGTTTAGCAAAGGGGCATATTATACAGGTAAAACTTTGTCATAAATAAGTGAAACAATGGATCTTGAGAAGCTGTAACATTGTGTCTTGAATTTGCTCTCTCTGTACATTTAAATCCGCTCATGGACCGCAACCTTTGAGAACAAAACAAATCGTTATCAGAATCATATATAACAAACAATTACTCGTCACCACGTTCATTAAATAATAGTTGACTTACAAAAGCACCTAGCAATCCTCTACCATGATAAATGATTTTATTTACTAGCATTCACGTCAATTGGAGTTTGAGGAGCTATGCAAAGTCTGTAGCTGCTCCATCACATCGTAAGAACTGCTAAAATGTTGAAAATCAGCTCGGTGCAGTACACTTCCTTGTATATGACTAGAGCTCTTTACTTGAGAGTCCGTTTGATTTTTCTTGGCTAAAAAGCAGTGGTGCACACAAACCCGATGATTTCTAGTCTGGCTTGAGTAATTGCCATGAACCTTGACAACTAACATAGCTTCCTTATCTCTAGAGTCTTCACACCAAGAATTTTGTACAACACCATCAACAAACTCTTCCTGAGTGTGAAATTCCTCATGATGCACTGATACTTCGACAATATGATCTGGTCTTATTATACCAGTAGCAGGATTTACCTGAATCACAAGTGGACCAGTAAATTACCCTGCAGAGCATTACATAAAACAGATGCCTAGTCTATAGCAAAAACCTAAATCACAAGTGGACCAGTAAATTACCCCACAGAGCATTACAAAAAACAGATGCCTTGTCTATAGCAAAAGGTTTGAATTTGATCTACGTAAAGAAACCTGCTCTAGGAATAACAGTTAAAGAAGTTAAATCTTCAAGGGTAGATTTTTATTCTAACATTCTTATTTAACACTTTTCAACAGTAAGTAAACCTACCGAAGCAAAAACCATATACAACATTGGTTGGGTGAAATAAATAATATCATATATTGGCTGCAATAGGATGCTCCAGTTTTGAAAGAGAAAAACATCTTTCTCCCAAGCCTTGCTTTAGGAAAAGATTGTTTTAACACAGGGATGTTCAAATATGAGATTTCAGCATCTTTGAATGCTAAAGAGAATACTTTATTCTTCTTTTCGTTTGGACTCAATTCTCTCCAAGACATATACCATCACAAGAAAATTTTTCTGTTGAACGCACCAATCTATCTTCACCCAAAAAAAAAAAAAAAAAGCTTAGAAAAAAGAAAAGGAAAGAAAAATCATCACCTCAAGCCACCTAGGAAAGCCAAAAGAACCTCTCAAATGACGTTTGGAACCTTTTTGATCCTCCATAACAGTAGACTGACCTTCGCAAATTATTTCAAAGAAAGCATTGTCATCTGAACACTTATTTGTAATGCGTACAATCAATTTGTCCTGATTTTGAAGGATTATGTTGTTTGTACTGATGATGGTTTCAGGTATCTTGCACAATTCTTTCAGGAACTCCCTGATTTTCTCATTTGAAACAATGATCTCTCCAAATTCCTGTCTCCGGATTGATTCATCTACTCGAGCAATATCTGTAGTAAATATGCAACGGACAGGCTTGTGATCACTATCTGTGACATCCATGCACGCCTCATACCTATTGAGAGTAAATTATTGTTAGTTGATTATACAGGAAAAATCAAAAAAGGTAATGTCTATCAACCGATTTTTACTTGCTTTACATTGCATAAAATACAAGATGTCCCCTTACAAATGGGTAACTAAACTAGAGAACTCACTGTAGTACTGAAGAAACCACAGGACACTCTAAACTGCAGTCAGCCACCAAAGAAGAGCGACAATCACGGTATAAAATTCTGTCACACCAGGCAGGGATGCGCTTTTTTTCACCAGAATCATAGCCTTCAAAAGTAGCAATTCACACAGATCTGAAGTCATATCCTCCAGAAGATTTTAAAGCAACTCAGGTTACAAAGAACTCAAATATAAATAGCATTGCTTCTAACTTGGAATGAGACAGATTCTTAGGTGGGATGGGATGCTCAATGGGATATTTAAATACGTTGACTCTTTTCTTAATAACTAGTTTTTGAAGACGGTTTCTCATTGCACCTGATGAAGGCTGTCAACAGTTTCATAAAGTTTTGCCTGCTAACTAGAATATTTCAGTGGGTTGCTTCACCCACTCCAATAGTTAGCTATTCGGAGAAACCCACTTAAGTAACCATCAAATACCTCAAAGTATTCCACACATCCCATTAGAGATCTGAACTCTTGGAGAAGGGATTTCATGGTGACAACATTTCACTTGGTGACACTTTACTCAGAACTGTCAACCATCAATTTCTCAAAGTGGGATGAGGAAACCTCCTCCAAAGGGTTAAGGCATTGAGATGAGTGAACTAAGCCACTTAAATACCCCTTAGAGCATCCCATACTACCCCAAGTAAAGGTTAAGGCATTTCATACTACCTACGTCCCCATTAGCATTTAAGTAGATTATTTCCCCCATATTAATAGCCAGATTTTGGGGTAGAGTTTTCCATTTCACTTGCATACCCAGCAGAACAATACACCTTTTAATCTAAATTACAGCAAAAGTATGAAGAGCTCACAAGCATTTCAAACCACAAAAAAAGAGAAAACGTTTAAAAATAAGAGATTTGCTTATTTAGCTTCAATGAAAAGAAATTCAGATAAACATTAGCTATAAATTTATTATAAAATCTTTCAAAGTCACTAGTTTCTCTTTCAAGCCTCAAATAAGGAATTAATCCAATAAATTTTACAGAAAACCCAACCTGCTAAGCCAACTTGATGCCGTTCAAACTTGTACGTGGGAGGAAATGTAATAACTGCTTCACGCATTCCTTGGAATACATTCCCAGCTTCCATTTCTGCACGAAGCTGATCCCTTTCTCTAAGCCAGTCAAAGCATCTTTGAGAAACAAAATCTCTTGCTTCATCATAAGAAATGCCATCAAGACGATAATTAAAATCTCCAAGAAATACAACCATGTCCGCCTCAGATAAATCAGGCATTCCATCCGATGACTGAAACTGATACAAAGAATCAATGCTTCATCCGATTTTGTTGTCAACTATGATGCAAAGATACAGGTATGCATATCGAGTATGATTCAATGTGATATGTTGATTAGACAAATTTTAAAATTTTATTATGTGAGTACAGGGTGAGGGACATAAACATGTTTAATTATGTTTATATTTAACAAATAAATTCATAAAAAATGAACAAGATAAACATAGTTGAGTTCTAAATAAGTATTTCAAGAGTAGTATAGAGATATTAATGATAGAACAAAGTTTTAAAACTATTTTGAAACATTTTAGAGGGAAATCAATCAATAAAAGAAGTTCAAAAAATTGTGTATCATGAAGTTAAGGTCATGTATCATATTGAATACGTATCTGATATGGTACCTTAACTTTTTCTAAGCATCTGTGCTACATAAGGCATGATGAATAACAAGAACAAATAGAGTGAACAGTGTTTACATACATTTGTCCCACGAAACATTGGAACAGCAGATGAAGTTCCAGCTGCAACAGAAAGGACCAATACAAGCCATATCCATAAACAGATCGAAACATATACATGAAAGCAAGCGAGCAGAAAAGGAAAGGTACAGTAAGGTACCAGCTGCAGAATTTACGAGGTTTGTTGACCGGCAGAAAGACATTGTCCGGTATACGTGATCAAAGTCTGCATTACGACGACCAACTGCATCCAAATGCGCGGCAAAGTGACAATTAACAAAGCACATCACCCGATCATACACTCTAATCCTCAAACCAACAGCTCCCTGGTAAGACACATTTCCCATGTCAATGCAAAAGATATAAAGCAAATCCGCACAAATGGATGATATTGTTAAAACAGAAAATATTGTTTTCATTGAACCAAAGCATATGTTGGTTCCTTTGCAATGCATATACAGAACATAGCATGATGCTGATCAAGAATTTTCAGCATTCAGAACAAGTCAACTTAGATAAGTAAGTACAATTGCAGCATATTATGTTCTATCCCATGTTGCATGGGTGTGGGGAGGGTATGGGATACAGGATAGTGATATATCATAGTAATCAACAGGAAAGAGAGGGAAATAGGAGAGAAAGAGAAGGGAAGAGGAAACGGAGGAGAAGAAGTCAGAGGGAGTTGAGAGGGAAGAATAAGAAAGGGGAGAAATAGAGGGGAAAATAGACCGAGTAGATAACTGTATTATTCACATAATCTGAATTTCAAGCAGGTGTAGGTCCATATATAGGCAATGACTCCAACGGCTATAATTGTAACTAACCAACTAAATCTTAGACTAACTCTTAAGACTCCCCAAAAATATAAGGCATAGGTATGGCAATATATACTAATAGATAGAAACTATCTCATAGCAATAAAAAATAGATAAGGGAATTTATAGGGGAGGTAATCAACAAAAATAGTACTACAAGTTAAGTAATATAATCTTGATGTTTATATAATTATAATGAGGGAGAATTATACTTCTGAAAGTTTAATGGAGGATCAAGGTCCTTCTCTGAAAAGGAAACAAATATGTAATAACAAAATATCCACATAGGAAATCGCAAACTAAAATATAGGGAATTTTCAGAGTACTAAATGTCTTCTGTGTGATTATTAAACCAGAAACTTATTTGTCTCATGTGCATTTGGTCATCACACAAATACACATACATGTATTCATCTATGGAAAAAAGCTTACATCATAATCCTTACATCTATTGTGTCAAATTCTCCAATTCTACATTACCATATGTCCTATTTTTTCATGTGAATTTAATATTTTAAAATAGATTAAATGGCCACGTGTGATTGGAAAACTTGACACAATAAATATAAGGAACTTGACCTAACTCTGATCCTTCATTTATTTATTAACTTTTTCAAAGAGGAACCTTGATCATGCAAAATAATTTCAGACATTTAAGTTCTTCAACTATAAAATAACTTGTCATTTTGGTCCTTAAGCATAATTCTCTCTAACAATAAAGTCAAAGCAATGTAGGATGTTGAACTGTACCCTAGGCTTTGCTCCTAAATAATTATTAATTTAATTATTTTTCAGACACATACACACGTTCAGATAAATTCTCCCCAAATACTACGAAGCTTGGGAAAAGGTATATCCTGAATTTAAAAATACAATTTTTTTTAAGATCAAAAACAATACACTAATACTTCGGGCATCTGAGCTCAGATCTGCAAACGCTATTTGATATTAAAACAATATCATTAAAAATCAATTGCATGACTTCAATCCAAAGCCTGCACCTGACGTTGAATAGGTTATCTCTCTTGGACATAATGATCAGAGACAACTGAGTTTCAACAATTAGATCACACATTACTTTCTGATGCTGAAAATTAATTGTTTAACCTTCAATATAAACACTGATACATCCCTATTGGAAACCCATATGTAAACGACGCTGAAAATCATGAGATTCAAGATCCGCATTAGGATTTAAAAACAACAATAGAAAAACGGCCAGATCTTAGTGAGTTGTTTACTTACAAAACCCCACACACACACACACACAGAGTAAATCGTCATCATACAAAGAAAAGAGCAAAGCAAGCCTACCTTGTTGCCAATAGCACGTCCAAAGCCGCAAGGAACAGCTGCCGCATCAACATCCCCAACATGAAATTTAATATTATATCTGACCCTAAAGCAGATAAGTTTGAGTTCAACAACTACATGTGAAGCAATCACAAGGAAAGATACCACAGTAAATATATTATAGAAACAACATGAAGACATATATTCAAATTGAGTGACAACATTGCTTGAGAAAATAAGGACATTAATTTATGTTTTGTTTCAGAACACTATTAAGGGCTCAACCCTTATTGATTAATATCAATGTATTCCAAATATAAATATCATTTATAACAGGCAAGAAGATAAGTACAATCATCTGGTAAGACAACTCAGGCAAAAAGTAGGCATATGTGGGGGAAACATTAGGGCTTTCCCAGCCCATTTGAACTATTTCTTTTAGGTTCTCACCATACAGCAATGACCAAGCCAGCAAGTTGTCTGGAACCAACACGTTCAAAAGTTGAACCTTCATCCAGTGTTTTGTCTATCATATCTAGCCACCACTGCCCAACAGAACTACCCTCAAGTCCTACCTATATGTATTCCCAAGGTGTTGTTAGGGGAGGGGAGATGAAGAGTTAGACAAACTAATAGCTATAATCATCATATATATATTTCACCAAAAACAGGAAAGAGCTGCACTCATGGTACAAACAAAGCACACGCAAAACATGATATAATGACATATGAACACTCAAACCACAGGTCAAATTTCCACTTGCCACTAAAAAAGATACCAAAAGCATAATTGTCCCATTTTTTCCCAAATATTAGCAGCCAGACTCCTGAGAGACATAACAACACGAGACATTTATCAACTCTAATTCTAATAGATAATTCCAGGCAACTTGAACGGCGTTCGTGTGAAGAAATCTGAAGCATAAAGATAGAAAAATATATCTGAAACTTCATATTATTTTGCAACATCAAGTGAGTACAGATAAAGAGAACCGGACACTCACAAAATCAGAAACTAACAACTAAAACATGCATAACTCCTATCTGCTATCAAAACTGACAAATAGGGGGCCCAAAAAGAGAAACAAATCAGGGAAATGAGCCAAAGGAAATGGAAAAAGAAAGGGATATAAACATGTGAACGTTAAAAAGGATTAGACTTCTAAGCATCATCCTAAGAGATGTAATAAAATGTAAATAGAATCCTATTAGGAGTTTAAAATCCCATGCGATTTGATCATAGTTTAGTGGGAATCACAACAAAAATTTAGTATAAGGGCCAGGTGATTGAGGAGACGTGGTGGCCAGTTACCTCAATGTTGTTGAAAATTACCTCTAAGGTGAGAGTGCCAACCTTAATAATTGGACAGAGGCAAAGGCATTGCAATTGAAACTTACCCCTTTTCCATATAGCAGAATAACAAGCACTTGAGAAGAGTTGCTAAAGTGCATGTGCATGTAGCACTTGCTATAGCCGTAATACAAAAAGGTTGCTACACTACCCCTACACTTATAGCAGAGAAAAAGGGCCTGTTGCAGATGGTTAAAGGCCGCATCAAGGAGCTATGGCAGGCTATAAATGATGAGAAGACACAACATGAAACCACAGACTTCAAGAGCTACACTGACAGCATTGAAAGTTGGATCTTATGGTAAGACAACAATTGAAAAACATCATTCATCCAAAAAATAGTTGCATATCATTATTTTGTTTTTTAGCGGTCTGACATAGCATTGTTATGTTTACAAACAGAGAAGTTGATGTTTGTTGATAACAAAGATGTATTATCTTCTAGTATAAAACAAGAATGATGACTAACAGTTTCTTTGGCTGCAGACATTGCAAGAAATCCAGCACCCATTTCAACCTCTTGCAACCCAACAACAACAATTCCAGCATCTGAGGCTACAGATCCAAGCCATGAAGTAAGTGAATCCTGAGATGCTTTTCCTTGTCCAACATTCCAAGTGCCCGTCAAGATTTTTAGGTTTTCTATTTTTGTATACAAGAATTCTTTGCCCCCTAGTTCTGCATGCAATATGCTATCAAGGGGTCCTGGAGAAGTGATGTTCCATCCACGAATGCCACCATGATTAGCAAGTGTGAAAACAAAACCAGCACCAACAGTCATTTTTACAATTGGACTGCTATGAGCTACCCATCCACCTATCAAATTACCTTTAAGGTCCAACACCTGGACAATACCAGTCACATAACCTACCCAAATACGTGCCCCAAAAGTACAAAGGCACTGAACAGCGGATGAATGGTAATGGAAATCCTGTATGCAATTGCCATTTCCATCCCATTGCAACAATAAGCCACTTGAACACCCCGTCCAAATCATTCCATCAATGGTTGCCAATATTGCTTCAGTTCTTCGGTTCTCATCTCCAAAACCACCCTTTACCGCAACACGACGAACAGCATCTGCTGCCCCCATTATGGCATTGCGTGAACGCTGAAAGAACCCAATAGAACTTTGAGCTTTGTCTTTCCTAGAACTTGAAACAAGCTCAACTGAAAAGTCTTGTATTGATGAAATGTCCACCCGATTTTCAATTTGGCCAAAAGTATTGAACACTTTCAGTATCTCTCTTGTACGGGCATCCCTGTAAAGTAACAACAACTGGCATAAGATACACGCACTTTCAGAAACATGATGACAAATCTAATGAGTTAGAAAGGAAAGAATATACATAAAGTGAAGGTACATAAGACACCACCAACAAGGAAGAGAAGCAGAGGTGTATAGCAGTTGTAGAGAGGGGGGAATGTGGAGGAAGAAATAGAGATCTAGCTTTCAGAGGCTAGTATCTCCACAAGTCTAAGATCTGCCTAACACACTATCACACCAACCTCCCATATAATTCTTCTAAACGAATCCACTCATTCTATCTCCTCAAGTCACAAGATTCCAGCCCAAAATAGTCACCCAACCTATATCCTCTACTTTGCCCCTACTGTACCCACCTCACCAGTCTCATTCCTTCTAGACTATATCTGCACCAAACTACGTCCATCATTATCTCATTATATTGGCCATAAATTCTACAAATACATTGCCATCTTTGCCAAAGACTGCAGTCCAAGAGCTCGACTTGTTCAAAGATTATATGCCACCTCGAGCAGAAATCCTTGAACTTTTAAGTGCAGACAAAGTAAGAAAAACCACCATATGATGTGCAGAAATTTAATTTGATTAGGAAATTGCGGGTGTCTGAGATCAGACTTTTGACAATGGGTCATAGATTCTTCTAACCATTTAAAAACTATTTTGATCCAAAATCTTAAACTGCTAACATGAATAACGTATTATCTCTAATCTTCAAACAACGATGTGTTCATAAGATATTGAGAAAACACATCAGCCTTTCAAATCCTACATCCTTATTTGAAAAGAAATATCTTATACTCAGGTAAATTATTTATAGATTATTTTACAGTTACAAATAAAAGAATTAAATCATATTCTCCGCAAAAGATACTTTATGTCTCCAACTAAGAGGTGGTGGAGGAGGAGGAGGAGGAGGAGGAAGGAAATAAAAATAAAAACTTACTACTAACCTCTAAAAAGTCTCAAATACAAAATGTCAAGTGTAATACTAATACTAAAAGAGACTAGGCCTGTAAATCATATTCATACCACAAAGCAAATGAAAAAAACCCAGCGCTCCACACCTTTGCTCTTGAATTATCCGATACTAAGTACTTTATATCTGTTGTTAGCATGTTATTGAAACCATTTGTTGACAATTGGGTCCTCAAGTCAACATAGGACCTCTCCACCGATAAGGCAGCTGTATGCCTTTCCTCTGTTGTAAGGGAAATAGATTTTTCAATGGCCTCCCAAGGCCATATCTTTATATTTCCTCCATCTGAACCCGACCATAAATCCCCTGGATCAAGCCAATAAAGAGGAAAGCAAAAAAAATGAGGGGAAGAAAAAAGATCAATATATTACAAACATTAAATAAGTAAATTGATTCCATGACCAATTCATTGGATTTTATTAACAATAGTAGCCCAGCCATCAACACTCAATTTTCAGATTGCGATGGCTCTGTCTGTGGCTTTCATTTGATGTGCTGTGTAGGCAGTAACTTCGTTTCATTATCCAAAGATGACTCCCTCTTGCATCAATGTCTATTTATCAAGATGCACACACAAGTAATGAAAACAACATTGTGCTCAGAAAGCCATGAGCAATTACTGACAGGTGAAAGAAAAAGACCAATTGTTAAAGCCAGAAGAAGCCAATTATCAGTGCTTCTGGGCAAACTGGAGTGAAAGGAAAGAAACAAGATTAACAAAGGTAATCACATAAAAATGCATGAAGGTAGCAAACATCATATCAGATAAGCCTGCATAACATAATTTACTCGCATTCCAGTCCTCATCAATTTACTCGAAGGTACACCTTCTTTCCTTCCTCTAAATATTTGTTGATAAAATAATTCATTTACTTAACTGGAGACCACAAAAATTATAAGCAGAATGGGGAGAAAAAGAAGTTGTTAAGGTTCAACAGGAAAATTCTTCAATTAATAAAAGTAATAAAATAGGGGAGCCAACTCAAAATGAAATACATTATTTTTAATTTCATACCATAAATTCTCAATAGCAAGTGTGAAAAAAGAAAATATTGAAAGCCGTCTATTCCTATTGCCAAATAGGAATCATAACAAGGAACAATACGTATTATAACCCTATTCACCAATTTATCCTTCTGTCAGCACGTCTGAGAAGTATGAACCTACAAAATTGAGGATTTACGAAGTTTCCCCTATTTCTTCGTTTGTCACTCGTAAGCTCCTTTTCCGTTTTATCAGATTTGGTTTACCTACACTCATTCAGATATTATTGTCAGCTGTTCCATTTCACTCCTGCGAGCGTGACAAGTTTTAACACCCCACCCCCGGGGGGGCCGCAAAATAATTCATTACTATTTCGTGTATGTATGGAGTACCCTATTCCAGGTTTATGTAATTATTTAAAAAATATAGTCAAATGAAATCAGGGGTGAGTGGAAACAAGGCAGTAACAAAGGTAATGAGCAAATCACCATAAGACGTAATAGTAAGTGAAAGAACAGGGCCACGGTGAGCCTGCCAGGACAAGCTTTCCTGAAATCGAGTCCTCCAGCTCCAGTTCTCATCTAAATCCTGATCCATATGCCAGCATCGAATCTTGCCATCTTTATGTCCGCTCCATACCAATCTGTTTCCTTCATCTGAAACCAAACACATTGCAGGTGAAGTCCGTACGGACTCCGAAAAAGGGGCCGTGTCTTCGTCGCCGCTCCTGACAGTTTCTTCAACGCCACACCAGGCAGCATAGAGATCCTTGTAATGCCAGGCCCTGACCCCACACTCGCTGGCGGCCCACAGTTGGGACTCGGTGCTTGCAATAATCCTCAAGAAACGCCCAATCTGAGTTTCCCGCAGGGGATGCGGCCTCAATTCAAGACTGGGAGGCCGCAAGGGGTGGACTGCCGCCCGTACAGGAACTTTGAAGATACCATTTCCTCCACCTTTGGCAACAAATTCAGGTAGCCCAGGGCGAAAATGGTTCCCCTGGCCTGAATGTTGGTTGTGATGATCGGCAGAGAGCTTACGATCAAGAAATTGAAGCATGTAGTCGAGTCGTTTATTGGTGGATTTGATAGAATTGGCGGCAGGAAGGGAGTGAGGACCATCATCCTTGTCGTCGTCAGAAGAACAGGATGAGTGCAAGTAGCAGTTGCCATTTATCGGAGAGTGATCATTAGTTTCATCGAAGCGAACCTCGCGAGTACCGTACTGAGGGTAGGAATGGGGAGATAGATTATCAATCAAAGCTGAGGGTTCGTCGTTTTTGACGAGTCGTGGATCCATTGGAATAGGATCCTGTTTCGCTCTGGAATTGGTAGGAACAGAAATCTAATGTTTGCGCAAATCTAGAAGAGCAGCTCAAGCTGTCAGCAGTGTAGCTTGGGTAAGCAATCGGTGTTTCGATTGGGTTCCGTCTGAAAATTGAAAAAATAAAAAACAGAAATAGTACCTCTCTCCTCTCCTCTTCCCCCACTCCCCTTCATTATTCTTCTCCTTCATCGTCATCTTTAAATAAAAAATAAAATTCTTAAAATTTAATCTAGATAATTCATTATTGTAATCACCTAAAAAAAGACAAATTACTTCTTAAATAGCATCCACTGTTATAAAATAACTAGTTTTTGGTACATTTGGAATCATTAAATTTTTTTTTTATTTTGTGAATTCCACTGAAAAATACTCTAGGATACCGAAATCATTAAACATTAATAAATTTGTTATATCAGATGCTACCAAACAAAATTTAGAATAA
Organism: Vachellia collinsii; assembly: GCA_006871305.1. Taxonomy (NCBI): domain Eukaryota; kingdom Viridiplantae; phylum Streptophyta; class Magnoliopsida; order Fabales; family Fabaceae; genus Vachellia; species Vachellia collinsii. The sequence goes on from QFDD01000963.1 coordinate 13,173, forward strand.
TGGGTACACTAAAATTTAATTAATTTAGGATGCTATGTGTTATTGAAAAACACTGCAATGTGTTGAATGCATAAAAAATTGTTAAGTTTAAGATATTAGATATTACTAAAAAATACTTAATGATGTTATATATCAAGGTTCAAAAAACTGGACCGGGCATTGAACCGGGTGAGACAGTGGTTCAAGGGTTGATAGTTCAGACCGGGTTCAAGCCGGAGTTAAACCGGCTATATTAAAATAATATAATTTAATAGATTATATTTTATTTTTAAAAATTTAATAGATAAAACCTATAATATTATTTTATTTTACTCATGTTTTAAATTTTTAAAGTTTAATTAAATATCAGTGATAAAAAATTGGGATAAAACGAATTAATTTTATCTCATATCCTCATGTATAAATTTGTTTAAATAAAAAACAAAAAATTAAAGACTATTTTGTTACCATATTTCTTAAAAAAAAATTAAAGAATCACATCATCACACTCTGATTCCCCTTTTTTCATTGTTTCTAGCTTTTAATTTTTTTTTAAAAAAAGGAGGCGAACCGGTTGAACCACTAGTTCGGCCGGTTTGACAGGTTTAAACCGGTCACTAGTTCAAATTGTCAACCGGATCGGATCAGTGGCTAGTTCACCGGTTTCCGGCCTGAACCGGTTGGTCCGGTCCGGTTTTTTGAACAATGTTATATACACTAAAAATTACTAAATTTATGATATTTTGTGCTACATAAAAATATTTAGATCTGCTGAACAAGCTCAAAATTAATCAATTTAAAATATTGGATGTTACTAAAAAATTGTTTTTAAGTATTGAATAAAACTTAATCTAAGTAAATAAAAAGAAAAATTGATAAAAAACTGGAAAAGGGTTATCATCCCTAAACGAGATCGTTTGTGGGGATGAGCATGCGTGCGCATGGATTCAGTGAACGGGCAATCCGTTTGAGAAACTATTGGAAAATGATTTTTGGTAAAATGTATTTTAGAAAAAAGAGATTTTGATCAAAATGTATTTTGGCACAATGCATTTATGTTTGGATAAATTAGATTCAGAATGACTTTTGGTAAAATGCATTTATGTTTAGATAAATGTTGGAAAAGTGATTTTTTGAAGAAAATTACTTAAAAGGGCATGAAGATCATTAATACATATATATTATTTTTTTATGTTGTGTTAAAATGAGAGAAAATAAAATAATAAAAATTGAAAAATTAAATTGTGTTATACATTATTTTTTATATATATTTACACAATTTTTTATATTGTTTTATATATTTTTTTTATATATATATTCACACAATTTTTTATATTGTGTTATAAATTATTTTTTTTAAAAAAATATATTTACATTACATATAATTGGAAAGTAAAATTGTCCAAGTAATAATAACATTACATAATTAATTAGATTGTAAAATTTAAACAATTTGATCTCTAATTTTGTCACGAACAGAAATAATTTGTGTTGAAAATGATCATACATTAGCCGAAGATTCATACGACACGTCTTGTCACGACGAATATGTGAATCACTAGAACATGTAAGGGTGAGCAAAAAAACCGAAAACCAAAAATCGAGGCGAACTAAACTATTACACATATATATATATTATTTTATATAATGTGATAAAATTAGAAAAAAATAAAATGATAAAAAATAGAATAAAGGAAAATATATTTGTATTACATACCATTAAAAAATAAAATTTTATTTCATAATTTTTATAATTCAACAATAAATCATAATTTTCTTTCGTTGCATTGTCCAAATAATAATTTTTTTGTTACTTTTTTTTCTGTTATAATTCAATATTACATATAATTAAAAAGTAAAATTGTCCAAGTAATAATAACATTACATAATTAATTGGATTATAAAGTTTGTACAATTTGATCTTTAATTCTGTTATGAATGGGATTCATCTGTTTTTAATATATTTAATAAACAATAGATTATTAAATATTATTACACATATTATTATATTTTTTACATATATTATTAAATATTATTATAATATATTTAAAAATTATTATATTATACTTAGATTAATAAATTATTAAATGTTTTCAGTTATTTCAGTTAACCAAAAAACCGAACCGAAATAATTCAATTATTTCGGTTTAGTTAATTTTGAGGCTTAATTCAATTATTTCGGTTTAGTTAATTTTGAGGCTTAATTTCAGTTCGGTTTTATTTTTAAAAGTGTTTTGGTTTTTCGGCTTTTACCAAAAACCAAATCTAAAAATCGATGCTCACTTCTAAGACCGTGGATTCGACGGGGCTTATCTTGTCAGGAAATTCAGTTGCTGAACACACACATATAGGTTGCGACTTTGAGTATACCATGTCACGATTTAGAATTTTCACATCTAAGTTGTAATTTAAAGTATTGCAGGTCGCAACTTAAAATATTTTAAATCATAACCTGAAATGCATTTTGGACAAAAAGAGCTTTTTAACTTGTTTGATATTAACTATTAAAAGTAATTGTACGTAATTCGATATAAGTATATAAGAGAAGTTTTATCTCGATTTGCGTGTCATAATGCATTCTGAGAGAATGTGTTGTCAAACACTCCTCTTTTTTAGGAATGCATTCCTCTTTTACAAATACATTTTGGGGCTCCAAAATAAGTTCTTAAACATGCCCAATGTATGCCACGTTAAATATCTAGAGACTTTTAGACTTCATTTGTACAAATAAGTTGGGGCACCAGCGTTCATAACATCACTAGTGACCTTCAAAGTTTATAACTCTCTTTTACCATTTCAACCTCACGATAAACTACAAAAGTTTTTGCCTGCATGTGATAAGTTATCATTTTGAATTCATGAGCTAACTTTTTACCACATGGTTATGCCGAGAAATTCGATCCATAAATCTTTTATGTTGTAATTTGTATGGTGAGCTCCCTGCTCCCTGCTCCCAACTCCCAAGTCCTAACACTAGATCTTCCTCTTATCCAACCTCCTCAGTCCTTACCCTGTAACGTTTATGCCCGAAAAACACCTTCTACACAATCGGCAAATTTTTTCCTAAAGAAAAGGGAAAATCTGTGATCGGTACATTTTAAATTTCAACTTACTGCATGCGATTTGGTTGGAGAATTGATCTATCCAATTTTTTTATTAATTTTATATTTCGTCATTTTATGACTGTTAATATTTATACGATTTAATTAGTCTATAATTTTCTTTTGCTATGTAAAAAGTGTATTAGTATGGGAGAATAACAAATATTTACTTTTATTTATAGTCTCGTTTGGCTAAAGGAATTCATGGATATGCAATGGAGTGCAGTGGATGATAATATAATATAATGGAATAATAATTAGATAGCATTTGTTTAGTATGTTATTAAGTAATTATTAAATAAAATTCATATTTTATCTTTAAAGAATAAAAAAATGTTAAATAAATTTTTTAATTCTATTATGACTAAAAATAAAGGATGTAAATGTCTAAATACTGATATATAAAATATACAAATACCCACATATTAATTCATACAAACTGTAATCTATATAACAAAATCAAAGTTATGTAATGAAGATTACTTGATTTGATGTAATATGTTGTAAAAAAGATTACATTCAATTACATTTATGTCAACCAAATAATATAATCAATAGAGTGCATCAAAATTACATGTAACCATCTTTTATGTAATTGAGTCGAACGACCATTAATTTAAATGAATGAGAAGTTAGTAATTTACCATTTTAAATTTGGGTTTAAACAATTAAATTGCCCATGAAATGATCAAATTGACTGACAATTTTTTAAAACTCAGTGATAATTTATATAATAATTTTAACAATATCATCATTTAAATGTGGATACCTTCATTTTTAGTTGATCGATAACATTATTTAACATATTGATCACTTTTCTAAACAAAGTGGTAGTTTATGTAATGATTTTGACAACATCTACACTTGAATATGAATGTTTACATTCTATTTGATTAATAATATTACTTAGCATATTGATCATTTTTATAAACCTAGTGACAACTTCTATAAATGTGGCTTTTGTACCTTAATACTGCAAACAGTAAAATTTTTTCTTTAAATGCTACACTTTAAAAAATATTTACCCATATACTACAGTCAAACTCGTCCTTATGTTTAAAATTGTACTGAACTCGCCCTTTAAGAGCGAGTTCAGTACAATTTATATTTTTTTTCTTTTATCCCCAAACTCATCCTTAAATATTGAAATGTCATATTCATACATTCTCTCATGTCTATCATTTTACTTATTTATATTTATATGACCTTTTTGGAAATATTTAAATTGAAGAGGTTTTTTTTTAATTTTCCCAATAAGTTTTGCCTGCAAATGTTTTTGTCCCATATACATTTTTAGCCGGATATTCCATATGATATCAAATGAATGAGTTCCTGGCAAAAACAAAAAATGAACGAGTTGAGGCGCCAATATGCATCCAAGGCCCGCTTGGGGGGAAAATGCGCGCTTCAACATTCGCAATTGGACCCAAAAGCGATTGGCGCGAAAAACGATTTCGCCCTCCACTCATTTCATATTCTACAAAAGATAATGTGTCATTCTGGGTTCTGACATTTCCCAGTGGAAAGGGTACGGGGGATCATCGTAGAGTCTTAGGACTTGAACTGTGAATCTCAAAGCGAGAGCATCCATCTCAACTTATTCCTAACACAGATCTCCCGACTCGGCTGCCATTTTTGCTTTTGTCCGAGTCTGATTAACGGCAAGGGTTTCACTTTTCTCCCTGTTTTTCTTTCTTTTCTTTTCTTTTTCTTTTTTTTTTTCTGTTTGGCGGGGTTTCTTTCAATTTTTCTGGTGTGGGGTGCCGAGGGAGCGTGAAAATGGCAGATGCAGCCATAGGTGACGCTGATGTTAAAGTTACCAAGGAAGACCAACATCCAAACCGTCATGCTCGCCCCAAAAATATCCGGAAGAGGAAAAGGCCCAGCTTGTCGCTCGTAAATTTGAGCGCCAAAGAGAAAGAAGCCCACGTCGAAGCCCTTCAGAATGAACTTCACGGACTTTTTCAATACTACAAGGAGGTCAAAGATCAAAAAGTGGACGTCGTTATGAGCGAGTGTGCTTCGAGAAATGCGGTAATCGCTGTTCTGATGGAAGAGAGCGAGCTTCCCTTGTCAAGGCTTGTTGATCTAATTTACAACAAGTTAAGGAAGGCAGAGAACGGGCTTGCGTTCGATCCAGTGACATATGCGTCGGTGAAAAGTAGTTTGCTTTTCGTGGGGCAGAGGGTGATGTATGGTGTGCCCAATGCTGATGCTGATGTACTGGAGGACGATTCTGAGTCATGCTTTTGGTGTTGGGAGGTATTTTTTCCTGGCTTTTCATATCTCTATTAATTTATGTAATATTTAACCTTAATTTGATCATGTGTGTGCTTCAGTAAAATCAGGTTTTATGGTCTTGATTGGATACACTAGACTGTGTTCTCTGTCCTTTTGATTTTCATATCCTTTAATTTTGTGTAGTTATCATATTATATCTCTGCGCAGATCGTGAGTACTCATTTTGTTCTTAAATGCATTTCTTTTATTTTTTTTGGATCTACTTACCGATTCCTTGTTATTAACTGTTTTCACCTGGACGCTATTCAGTCACGCATCTTAATGTCGACTTATAGATTTCAGTACATTTGTCTTTTTGTTCGATTCTTGTCTACCTTAATGATCTGTAACCGTACATTGATCAACTTATTTGACAAACATGCAGACAAGGGATGTGAAATTGATACCAATTTCTGTTCGAAAACAGTTCACTGTTCGGCGAACCTGCCGCAGAAAGATCCATGAGAGAATTATGGCTGTTTCTGGTACTGAATTTCTATGCTCTTGTGGTTGGCTTTGGTTATCAACTATATTCAAGATTGAATTAATTATCTATCATTTTTATTGAAAGAGACAACTCATGTTTTGCTGTCGCTATGGTGATTGTGTGGAAATTGTCAAATGGGGATGATATATGCCTTCCTATTTCTATGTAGCTATTACTAGATCCCCCATGGAAGCACTGCCTAGTGCCCACATGATCATTTTGGTTAGCATATTATGAAGTTTTTAGTCTGGAAACGCTGACAATAACAACAAAGTGCTTTTATGAAACTCTGCAGTCTTCAAGGACGCAGTTGTGAATTGATAGTTAACTATTTTCTTGCCAAGTCCAGGATCTTTGTGGACTGTGAATTCTGTGACATCTAGATGTGTTCTTATATTGAGTGTTCTTGAGTACTGAAGCTGCAATGACAGTTCCAGGGTATAGCTTTCAGGGGTACTCGTTCCCCTTAATTACCCCCCTTATAAGTATCATACACGCAATATCTTTTATAAAAAAATTGTATCTCTATCCCCCTAAAATTTTTAACTCTGCCCCTCTAAAACTTTTTTTCCAGTTTCCTTTAATGTTTTAGTCGTGATACATAATAAGGATATAATAAATTGCATGTCTTGTTTTTCTGGGCAATGAAAATGAAATGTTTTTCACGTTTGTTAGTTGTTAGCTAGCACCCTCCTTAAGTCTTAAGTACATGCTTTAAACATGCGTCTACTTACCATGGTCATAGAAGTGCATTTTTATGAAACAAAGAAATGATAATAATTATATTGAGACTTCTTAAAGTAGTTTCTATCTCTATTCTTGAAGAATAATTAACTATATGCTGTCCACACTCATCTTTTTATTTTTGTCTTCAAAATTCCTTTTTTAAACCACACACTCTATACATGTAGAAAGATGGATGACTTTATTGCATATTATTTTGCTATATATATTGAAGAGTAGATTGCAAAAAAATAAATAAATAAATAAAATTGAAGAGATCATGTATGAATTTTATCTAACTAAAAATCAAAGAGTATGATCCTAATGACTGACTTGTCATTATCAATGAAATATGTACTTTCATTATATTGGGGAAGTTATATCTCTTATATGATCGTCTTACTTCTCTAATCTTTTTATTATTATGTGTCTCTATTTTTTCAATTTTAATAATAAAAATCTTTGCCTTCCTTACCGATTATTTATTTCTGGTTTTATCCCTGTGGTGCTGTAGATTGGATAGTCTTAGAAATTGCTATATTGTAGTACGATATCAGGTACCACTTTGAAAAATTAGTATCTAGTTAGTTTAGTGGAAGGCATACTTGCTCATATGCTATCTATTAAGGCTTCTGTTGCATTTTCAGAAATGATTACGATGCTGATGAACCCAGAGAGTGAACAGATGTACAAACAGAGCTTAATAAAGGCATCAGGGAAGCTTGATAAAGCCTTTACTGAACCAGATATCCGCTTGTTAGTGGATGGCTTACTGCAGAAGAACAGTGTTGACATGTACTTAATTGTATTATTCTGGATATATATGACTGTTCCTTAAGATGTATAGTGCCTTTATTTAATTATTTACATTATAATTTTAGGGCTAAGAGGGAAGCAAGGAGAGAAGAGAAATTGCTACTTAAACAGTTGGAGAGAAATAGAAGAGGGATTGAAAATGAGAGCAATGGCATTGTGAGTGAAATGCAAAGGGAAATGTTGCCCAGTGTAAGTATTTGCTGTTTTTAGCTCTTATCTGGTGTTTATTGGACAGGTTCTTACCAGCACAGGCATTCTATAGAAAATTTTCATGTTAAATATTTCTATTGGCCAAGGTAATGGAGATATTGGGAGAAGAAAAACAAAAAGTTTCTGCAGGGACTTTACTAAGGAATGGGAATTGACCTGGTGATAGAATCACATGATTATTGGTTTCATTATATTATATTTGATGCAGCTTTCTGGATTTTATTATCACTCTAATTTTCGAACTTCCTGTTTATCTATCTAATGTAGATTAATTTCTCTTTTGACTGTTAAAGACTGTCTTTTCCACCAACTGCTCAATTATTGCAGGAGAATGATACACAAAGGGAGGCAAGAAAAGATGAAAGATGTGACAATGATGTGTTTGATAAGAGAAAACAGCACAGAAAGCAACTAGAGGATGGTGACAAGGATCAACGGCGCCAACAGAAAGAAGAAGCTGAATTGAAAAAGAAGCGTTCATTACAAAAACAAGCTTCTATGATGGAGCGTTTTCTTAAAAGAAGCAAAACCGGCCCCTCATTCAAGAATGACTTGTTGCCAGCTAGAGCAAACACATCTAAATCATCAAATAGAGACAGTGGAATTTTGTCTGGTTCTGTTACGCAATCAATGGATCGTAGTCTTGCGTCAAGTAGTGAGATTGGTATTGAAGATCTTCGCAAGTAAGTTTTTTTTTTCTTTTTTAAAATTCTTTTGAAATTTAGCTTAAGTTGACAACTACTAGGATCTTCACAAGTTTTTTTGGGCCCTCAAATATGTGTTGTTGGATCTCAAGAAAAGATGTCTGACTATGCAGGTTGCACTTCTCTTCGTGGCACAGTTTAGGTCTGTCAATCCGCTCAAACAGGAAATTTGGCTGGGGCTTGCGACAGAAGCCTAAGATTGAACTCTTTAAGGAGCTTAAGCTGATGACTACTAGAGTAGTTTCTCATCATGATAAGTTCGGTGTGGAGAAGCAAGTAGATGGATTGAGAGGAAATAATTCTGACATCCTATCATGCTTGATCAACCTTGATGATTCTCTTATGAAAATGAAGAAACGCAGTCATGGAAAACAGTTGCTGCAGTTTGATAATGGCCATAAGCCTGCCTTTTATGGTATGTGGCCCAAAAAAAGGTTAGTTTCCTAATGATTGGGTTTGGATTTCAGTACAGCTCTCTTGATCTTAAATCCTTACCTAGAGGTCAAGATCTCAAAAGTCTTATTGCTCTTCATGTGCATTTTTTATTAAATTTTTAATGATTATAATGTAAATATACTCGATAGCTTCATGTGTTATAAGTTGTTTTGTGTCAGGTAATTATATTTTCCATCAAATTATCCGCTTAATGTACTTAATTGCTTTTTTTGGCCTTTATTTAATTTTTAATGCAATTTTTTAAATTAAGCGATATATGCATTGCTTTTGACTTACTTTATTGCTTGTTACATGATGGGTACTTAATTGGGACAGGGATTTATCTCCTAAATGTAGTTGTTGAGATGGGAGGATCATTTCATTTAAATGCCATATGGAGCATCCCATCCTACTTTATGCAGGACTTGGTATATTGCTATAGCATCCATCAATTGCCCTTGGAGGGTCAACATTTTAGTGGTTACACTCTTTCATAATGTTTGGTAGTTAGGCCATTTGTGGAAATTGTTGACCATTAGCTCTAATACCAATTGATGATTACTCAACCAAGATGGAGAATCCTTTGTCAAAAGTTAGCCATTGAAGTGGGAAATCTAACTAACTTGGACATTGATGGGTACTACCTCAAAAGTTAGCTATTGAGGTGAGAGAACCAATCCATTTAAATACTCCATTGAGCATCTCATTCTACTCAATGTGGGATTTGGTATCTCATATTATCAAGTCTCCATCAATTGGCCTCTCATGGAAAGCCAATGTCTTGGCGACTAGACTCCACGCCACTTCACTCGGCATCTTGCCTGTCAAAAACCTTTGTGGGGTAGCCTTTTTTGGAGAGGTCGTAAGCTTGGCTCTAATACCAATTGATTGGTACTAAAATGGGATGGAAACCCGATCCCAAAAGTTAGCTATTAAGGTGGGAAAACTAACTCATTTAAATACTCCATTGAGGCATCTCATTCTACTCAATGTGAGACTCGGTATCCCATATTACCAAGTCTCCTATCTAATACCATGTGTGGGACTAAGCATATCGTGATACTTGGGTCTTCATTATTATGTAATCCTCAGTCCTTGATGTCTTTTGTAATTAATTCATCAGTGAAAGTACTCCTTACAAGCAAACAGTAGTTAGAACTTAGAAGTATCTTTCTTTGATATCTAAAGTGCAGAGTTCTTTTTTCCTTTTCTCAAATAACGTCCTTCAAAAATATACTGCATGATTATATCATCATTGTAGTTATTATGCTTGTTTGTTTGTTGCTGGTTTGATGACTTTAACACAAGTCTAGAAATGGTAGTAGCACTTACATTTTGCCTGAATGCCCTTAGTTTATCTCTTACATGCTCATGAATATTTAAATTTTACGTTAAGGTATATTTAGATACCTCATCCAGTATAATTACTGTTGACCATTGACTGTGTTGTCTTATCTTATTCTAGAGATTGCTTATTTGTTTAACGTGTTTCTAGTCATGTTGTTGGGCCACGCCATCCTTTTAGGAAGGACCCAAACCTGGATTATGATATCAGCAGTGATGAGGAATGGGAAGAGGTACTTTGAATTTTCATTCAGTTTGATTAATAATATATGATGGATGCCATCTAGTGCCGACATTCTCAATTGTCTAGGAGGACCCTGGTGAAAGTCTTTCAGATTGTGATAAGGATGAAGAGGACAGTTTAGATGAATGTTCAAAATCTGATGATGAAAGTGAAGATGGATTTTTTGTACCTGATGGATACCTCTCTGAAGATGAGGTAAATCTTGTTTTTTGTCCCCCTAAATGAAGTTGCATTTGGATGTTTGCATATGATGATTGGAAGTGGAAGAATATGTGTGCCGCTGGAATCCAATTTTCTTACATATCACTTCTTCCTTAGAACACTTGCTAGCAATTGGAATTTGTTGGTCAGTTAGAGACACAACACTCCTTACCACTATCCTATTATCTGAATGTAGGGTGCACAGGTGGATAGATCAGAAGCAGATATTGACATTGACATTCAGGGTGTGGAGAGCTCAACTGGATGTAAAGATATAGAAACTGAGGGGTTCTGTACAGTTCTTCGACAGCAGAAATATCTGAACAATTTGACAGAGCATGCTCTTAGAAAAAATCAGCCCTTGATAATAACAAATTTAATGCATGATAAAGACTGTATGTTATTCAATCACAATCTTAGTGGTAACCCTAAGCCAGAGCTTATGTACTTGCAAGCCTTGAGTATGCGCTTAATCCCTGGTAGCTCATGTATAGAAATATGTATGGATAAAATGCAAGATGAGGACCAAGAAATCTGCTTCTCTACCGGTAAAAGTTCTGCTGCAAGCTATTTTATGGAAGAAATTTCGGAGTCAGACCTACCTATTATTGTAAGCTATCCATTTCAGCTTTGTTATCATAAAGAAAAATTATATTGTAAAATTGTGGCTAGACACCGGACTCAGATCTGCCTATAATTTTTAGTCATGCATCTCAGCCAGTATAATGTCTGTGGCCTTCATACAATGGCGTGCAGTTAAGTTGTATGTCGCTAAAGATGATAGAGATGTTAATTGTGTGATTTGAGAGTTACTGTGCTTTTGAAATGATCGATTGTTCACATTTTCCATTGAGATGCTTTTGATGGGTTTAGTTGGGAAGAACATCAAGCATCAGCTGATTTTGCGGTGTAGGATGCAAATTTCTCAAGCATATTGATATTTTGCCTTATTTTCTCTCCATTTTTTCCAGGTTACTGCTATTCAAACTTGTTCTGAGGACATAAATAAGGTGTTAGAGTCTTTGCAACACAGGTTCCCTGCTGTCTCAAAATCTTTTCTGAGAAATAAAGTGCGTGAAATATCAAATTATGTTGATAACCACCTGCAGGTTTGTGATTTAGTGATATATCGCAACCTAATTCATTTTAAGGCAGGAGATTCTAATCTTCTGCAACAGAAAACAGCAGATCATGAATATACTCAAAAATAATTAGTGACAACTGGCCAAAATTGCATGTGTCCAAATCTGTGACTGGTACTGCCTAAATATTTTTCTTTTAGAACTTAGATGTAGGTGACTATGCAATTGGAGACAAGTATTAACCAAGATGTATTACACTTCAGAAGGCAAGTTTGGCATTTTTTGGGAGTTACTATGAAGATAACACATGAACTGGATTCAAACGAACCTTTAGTGAATATTTTACTGGTTGCCTGAATTAAAATAGCTAAATGTTGAATTTGTGAATCCTATAACAAAATGATTGCTCGCTCCCTTTGAATGAAAAACTTACACCCTCTGACTGGCTCTTGATTTGTATGTTAGCTGAATTTATTGCTGAATTATTATGCAGGTCAAGAAAGAAGTTTTGATTAAGCTTGGTGCGGCACTTGACCCTGGTGGGTATTGAATTTGATATTTTATATTGTTTCAAGTCTTGATCCAGCAGTTTCTTTATCTGAAATTATCTTTGATGAATTGGCAGAAAAGAGCAGCAGGGGAGCCAGGACTATTACTACCTTTTTTTCGAAAAGGTGTTTGCCTCCTTCTGGCGAAGGTGTGAACCCTGGTGTAACTTCACTTTAGCCCCTGACGTCCAGTTGGGATGTCCTTGTGAATACTATACTATTTTTCCTTTTTTGTAAGGTTGGACTAGCTAGAAACTTGATAGCAACGATTTTGTTCAGGTTTTTTACTCCTGATTAGATTATGACATCCCTTGAGAATCTGTGCTATCTTTTTAAGTTCGTTCGAGTTTGGAAATGGTCCAGATCAGAGCACCTGGCCCATGCCATAATGTCTTTTTGTAAGGTTGGGACTTAGCAGAAACTTGATAAAAATGATATCATGTTTCAGGTTCTTTACTCCTGATTAGATGATATCAGGTTAGGATGTCCATGAGAATACTGCATTGTCTTTTAAGTTCTTTCGGGTTGGACATGGCACTGATATCAAAGCACCTGGCCCATGGTTACATTTGTCAATTAGCAAAAGATGCTATGTTAATCGGTGACTTGTTATTCAATGTTTGTGGCAGTTGAAACATGTGTCGCTGATGTTTATTAGTCTGGGATGAAATATTCTCAAGTGAATTTAGCAAGCGGTTATAAGAATAGGCGTACTCAATTCAAAGCACCTGGCCCCGTCTTGTGCATGTTTTCGTTCATTTCTAGGCTTTTTTGTGTTGGGCTTTATTTTTTCTCCCACAACAGCGTTTTCTGTGGTTTTAAATTGATGTATTGTGCATGTTTTCTGTATTGTTATAGTAGTAATAGTCCACCGATGTTTCTGTAAAGAGAGAATCGAGAGGAGGGGAGACTGATAGTGCAAATTATGTTCTCTTGAAAAGATACAAATCACAACCAAATATCTCTTCGAAGTTTGAGATCTGGCCCCGAAAAACAATAAAAAGCCGTAAATTAATTATAATAGAAAAGAATTAAACATCGTTTTGTGTTGGGCTTGATTTTTTCTCCCACAACAGCGTTTTCTGTGGTTTTAAACTGATATATTGTGCATGTTTTCTGTATTGATTATAGTAGTAATAGTCCACCGATGTTTCTGTAAAGAGAGATTCGAGAGGAGGGGAGACTGATAGTGCAAATTATATTCTCTTGAAAAGATACAAATCACAACCAAATATCTCTTCGAAGTTCGAGATCTGGCCCCAAAAAACAATAAAAAGCCGTAAATTAATTATAATAGAAAAGAATTAAAACATTGATTTGTCATGAACTCGCAAGAGTGAACTGTAAAATACGTAGGTGCGACCAACGAATTAATGAATGATTGTAGTAGAGGGTATGCAAGTTGTACGTTAGACCTGGAAAGGCCACGGCCAATCCTTCAAATCATCCTCCTGCTGCACCTTGGCACTCCTCATAGCCACGGAATTGGCCCCAGAATCACCATTAACGTGGGTGTAATACTTGAGGAAAAATGCGAGAGTCAGAACAACCCACTCCAGGCAAAATATCAAAATACTTAGCCCACCGCCCAATTTGAGTATGACAGAACCATCCTCTTCTCTCACATAGGATTTCAACTGACCAAGAAAATCCCCAGTTCTTGTAAAGATGAGAACAGAAACGGAACCCTGAAATATGGCCGTTAGCACGGTGGCTACCATATGAGCAGAGTACCAGCGGCTAGCCCCAGCCGAAGCTGCAGCACATCCTGAGACAGCTCCTGCAATGGTCAAGACGTGGAGAAGAATGAGGAAGAAGCCAGAGACAGAGGGGATGAGGCGAAGTGAGAGGGTGAGAAAGATGCAACTGGATGCTGCACCTAAGAGTATGTAGTTGCAGAAGAGGAAGACTTTGTAGGTGTGGCAATGTCCAGTGATCGAGCTTGCTGACTGATTGTTCATGGAAATGCCCATTTCCGATGAGTGGGTGAGGAAGATTTAGCAAGGTTGTGATAGTTTTCTTGTGTATTGATCTAGGTGTATGACGACCTCAGGTGCTTGCTTACTCATTATATAGAGCCAGAGATCCGAGGCCCGAACGGTCATACTCATATATTCGTTCGTTAGGACTTTTGGGTGGAGCGGAATATGACCGTTAGGAAGTACTTAGAACCATCGTAACGGCTCCTTCTTTAAGCTTCAATTTTTTTTCCAAAAAAAAAAAAATCATTGTATATAACCGTTGTTTCCATCTCTTCAAATCGATTTTAACATGCTTGGAGTAGCTTCTAACAAGTAAGTTGAGTCAGAATTACTTACTTTGTAAATGCCAGAATCATTTTCAAAAAGTTAATCCATACAACGGACATTCCTTTATTACACAATTTGGTTTAAAAAATGGTTTAATTTTTTTTAAAAAAATTCAGTTTTTCAGTATGATTGTGTGGTACAAAATAATTAAATGATGTTATATTTTTAAATTATAGGCATTTCATTTTTTTTTAGTTTTCCTTTAGCAAGGTAAATTTTTTATGCCGATCTTTATCACCTAATATCCTACTTGCTTTCGAGATGTTGAACTTAATCCAATCAATGATTTTTTTTTAATCAAATTTCAAGCTTAAAGTTTGAAATTGTTAGATATGACACTACTTTCAAATAAAAAGTAAACTATCCGTTAAATTATGTTTCAACCTTGTGTGGCATTTAGATCTAGAGCATGTTTGGGATAAATTTTGAAATCATTGTTTGACCTCAAAATCATGATTTTTTTTTTCAAAAAAGGTAGACAAACATGTCTCAGAAATGCAGAATAGTTTTGAACTCTTAAAATCATGGTTTTATTAAGTAACGCAAACATCCTCAGATTCTCCATAATAACTTTTAACTCTCAAAATTATGGTTTGAGGGTGTAAACATGGTTTTTCAAAAAAAAAAAAAATATTTCTAACTTTTTCAAAATCTATTATCTCAAATAACCTTTACGTAAATCGAGATAGAAGCTAATCCAAACATACCCTATCTACACCAAAAAAAATCAATTATTGATAGCGAAGTTTACATATAAAGTTAGTCACTTAGATACTTGTACAAATGTGCTCTATGCTTTTAGTTATTTACTAAATTTCGTAATGCAATACCAAACCCTTTGATTTCATCTTTCATGATACAAACATTTTACTATCATTATTGAGTTTTTGAGTTCAATGAAAGTTTCAGCAACATTCCATATGGTATGTATGTCCTCAGAGCCACCTTTCATAGGACATGCAACAAAGCACTTTAGTGCTTTGCCATATGATGTTTTCAGCCAGTTTCGGGCTTCTTTAGCATTAGGCACACGTTCAAGAGTTTGAGATTGATGTTCACATCTTTTTTTTAATTTGCTGAATGTTGTTCTCCTTTACTACATTCAATTCTAAATATAAAATTTATTTTAGATTTTATATGTAAGATGGATAGTACTTATTATCATTATTTTTATAAACTTTGAAACATATCGTCATCTATATATATCTCATATTTAATGATCTAAACTGAAGTTGTATGTGTAATTTAGAGCCTTAATATTAGTGATTTATCGCATAGATGACGCTAAGCAAATCTTGTAAGTGTCTCCAATGCAGAGCCGTGGATTCAACCTTCATAAATATGATCGGTAAGGCTTCAATTAGATGCTAGATGAAAGATCGAGAGAGAAAAAAAAAACAAAGAAAAGAAAAGAAAAACAGAGCCTCAGCTGAACCTCTCAGTGCGTCCCTTCACTAACTTCAGTGATCTTAATGGCGCTGGAAAACTTCCTCAGTTCCTCCACGGTCACTTGAAACCCCCCCCC
>QFDD01000964.1:0-31198 GCA_006871305.1 Vachellia collinsii
ACTATCATTCGAATGGTTTTACATGATTTTCATAACAAAACTCTAAAAATTATTCGAATGGAAGTATAATCAATCGAATGAGGTTACATAGTATCCTTTGTAAATAGGTAAAAAAACAGTTCATTCAAATGAATAAATGCCTCATTCGAATGCGATATGTCAATCTGAAATTTTGAGGTCTTGATTCATCCCTACTTTCTTCCATTGTTAAATGTTCACTTATGAAACTATGGAATACAACATTTCCCCCCTTTTTTATTATGCCAAAACCTCCATGCAATTAGACAGATGACAAATGCATTTGAAGTAAATTTGTCTGACACAGTTTGAAAAATTCATCAACATTTATCAGTGTAGTAGTTTAAAACGACTTGGTACATCAGTACAAATGAAAACTACATTTAGCATTTTCTTATATCATGAAACATGATACATCAGTACAAATGAAAAAAGAAGACAGAAAATGCAGAAATGACAGATTGTTCTATCAAAATCCAAAATGACATAAACAAGCAATTACAACAACTACTTTTCTTCTGCCTTCTCACTTTCTTGCTCCTTTTTGCCCTCATCTTGAAGGGTGGATGAAGATGGTACAACATCAGCTTGAAGAGGAGGGTCAACAAGATGAAGGTCCTGAGGTTCAGGTGGAGGAGGAGGTATAGTTGAGGATTCTTGAGCAAGACATGTCAGGACTTGGTCAATGATAATGTCAGGTTGAGGGACTGTGTCAAGATCAAGGTCCTGAGGTTCAAAAGTGGGTTTACTTGGTTGTGTAGGCTGAGGGATTGTCTCAGTAGCAGGAATGGCAATTGTTGAACTACATGGTGGTCCTGGAGAAGATGGTTGGGATATGTGAGCAGGAGATGGATGACTTGAAGAGACAACTGATGAAGGTAGTTTTGGTGCTATGTCATGAGTGAAAGGATGGGGTGCAGGATCAAGGTCAATATGCTCAGAAGTAGGTTGAGTAGGTTGAGAAGAAGGAGATGGTTGAGGAGAGGGATGAGGGATTGCTATGAGAGCTTCAAAAGCCTTTAGTCGATCAAATAAGTTCTCAGTCTTCTCAATCTGAGTCCTCAACATTTCCATCATGGTTGTTGTCCCAGCATCCATCAACTTAAAGATGCCTTCAAGCTGCTTCCTCTGCTGTTCCATCATGTGCAAATGGGAAGAGAGAATAGTGCCTAGTGCTTCATGGACAACATTTTTTTATCATCTGCTCAAGTGAAGGACGAGGTTCAGGAGTAGGTGCTCTGGTTGATTGAACTTCATCCATTGCTTCAGTTCTCTTCCTTTTTTTCTGAACCTTCTCCTCTACTTCTCCCTCTCTTTGAGGCACAGCAATACCCATCTTTGCTATCTGAGTTCTTCCAAATTGAGGAACTCTAACTACTTCCTCAGATGGTTCCAAATACCATATTTGATTGCACTTAAGAAATAAGGAGATCAGGTGAGGAAAAGGCAGGGATAGTGAACTAATGACATTTGTCCTAAAAAGACTAAGTTCATTGAGAATCATAACCCCCAAGTTCCTAACATCTTTTGCAACAAAAGAGGCAAACAGACCATAATCCCTACGAGTGAAGCTTGTGAAATTATTGCCTTTATTCACAATGGCTCTTGTATAAATATACCAAAGAATTCTATTTTGCTCAGACATGGAGCTTGGTTTAAAATTCAATCCACTTGGATCCCCTCCAGGTTTTAAGACAGCCAATGTTTCTGTAGTTGATCTATCCACAAAGCCATCATCAGAAGGATTGGCTATTTCAAGCCAGTCATTAATTTTAGCGGCAGAAATCTCAAATTTCTTTCCCCTTACAGAGGTCTCCAACCTCTGTTCCAAAACTTCACCTTCATCATCCACTACTTCTAAAGGCTTCAAATTGCAATAAAATTCCTTCACTAAACTTGGACTAAAAGAAAGATGATTTTCAATCCATGGTTTATACTGCGCTAGGAATTCAGTAAGATCCCATTTCAACTCATTTTTCAAATATTCTATGTTAATGTATATGATAGGACAGATTTTTCATTTAGCAAAGTAAGAAGCAAGTCTCTTTTTGTCAGCAGGATTAATTGGACTAGTCACATACCTTGCTGGAGGAGTCATATCTTCTTCTGTTGCATCGGAGGGCTTTGAATCAAGAGGCACCTCAGAAGATTCCTCTCCTTTCTCACTGGTTCCTTTTGATGGTCTAGGAGGAATTTTGGCAGCAGCTTTCTTCTGACCATGTTGTTCCTTCTTGGAGAGTTTCAGAGTTTGGAGCACAACATTTTCGGCTTCTACTTCTTTCTTGTCCCTTTGCTTGATGATAAAATCTGCACCATCATCATCAGATGAGTGTTGAGGAGAAGCAATCATCACTTTCTTACCATTTCCTTTGGGCACAACTTTCTTCTTTGTTTGGGGTTGAACAGGTCCTGAGATTTTTAGTGGTTTTTGCGGAGGAGGAGCATCCTCTAGAACTTTAGGCTGATACTTCTTCAATCTAGTCTGTTTGCTTGGAGTTTCAGTGACAGAGGGCTCACCGGGCAACTTCACTCTAGCCATTTTTTGTGACATCAACGCAGATGGAAGAAATGAGGGTTTAGGATTTCAGAACGCTGATGGTCAAATGAGATTGAGTTAGACAAATAACGGTTTGAGGCAATGATGAGTGCATTTATACAAGAAGTAGCCGTTGAGAGTAACTGCCCAATTGTGCATCGGATGGCTTCATCAGAATGGGAAATCGTGTCAGAGGATATATCCGTTACAGTAATATTGCATTCGAATGGGATACAGGACACATTCGAATGAGGTCAAAAAATGCTTTGAAAAAAGCCTGTCATTGTAATGCCGATGACTAATTCGAATGAGGTCACATGATCATTCGAATGAACTTCCCAAAAAATTGGAAAAAAAGCGAGCCGTTCATTTGAATGATACTAAACCTCATTCGAATTAGACAGGTTACTTCATCGACTCATCTCCAGACTTCATCCGGATGCGTTGAGAATGTGAAGTTCATTCGAATGCGTTTTAAGCTCATTCGAATTAATTTCCCAAAAAATTTGAAAAAAATTTGGGCATTCATTCGAATGAAACCAAAATTTCATTCGAATGAGACAAGTTCGTCCCACATTTGTAGAAGTTGACAATGTGATATTAATTCGAATGAGTAATATTATCATTCGAATGAATGTCCCACAAAAATAGGCACAAGCGATGCATTCGTTCGAATGACACCTAAATATCATTCGAATGAAATAGGTACCTTCGTCTACTCATCTCCAGAGTTCATCCGGATGCGTTGAGAATGAGACATCCATTCGAATGAGTTTTATTTTCATTCGAATTCATTTCCCAAAAAAGTTCGAAAAAGCGACGCGTTCATTCGAATTACAGTCAATTTCATTCGAATGAGAAAGTTAACTTCGTCTAGTAACTTCATCCGGATGGGTTGAGAATGTGAGATTCATTCGAATGAGCGTTATCTGCATTCAATGAAGAGACATCAGAATGCATTTCTCACCTTCACACGAAGTGGAGATGCCTATCATTCGAATGGATCTATTTACTCAATCGAATGAATTATATTGTTTTCAACAATCATTTACTTTTAATATCTTTATTTAATTTGTTAAATTTTTTTATTCCACCCAAATTACCCTAAAATTCTTGAAAATACTCATAAATATGAATCAAACTTTCCTAACTTCATTATGATTCTTCTGAATTATATACTTTCACTTGTTTATTTCTCATTCTTTTGTATCTAGGTAAGTGAAGTGGGCAATCAGAATGAAGTGGTAAACCTGTATATGACATATGATTACAATAAGCATTTCCATAAATTAAGTACATAATCCTACATTAAACCATCACCACAACCCTAAAGCATTATAAAAAGATCCTACTAACTAAAATTGCAACTATAAAAGTGCCTTTCAGCATCACTTAACCAAACACAATTGCAATTAAAAAAAGCCATGTCAATAGCATTGCAAATAAGGCAATCTTCATTCTCCTTTCACTCTTCTTCAGCTCCACATATATGCCAGCAATGTCTAGCTCAACAACCACTCCATCTTTCCTATCATCTCTGCTCTGCATCCTGTTCTCATCATACAGTCTATCCACATGGCCAACTAACTCATTAATAACCTCTATTGCTCTCAAACCCATTTCATCGTCATGCCATTGAAAAAAACCACAGCCTCGACCCTGAAAATTTTTTCACCAAATGCATAACATACCAACAAAAATATATATAAAAACTGCCTTCATCCAATGATTCAAAAAAAAATGCACCTACCTCTTGATAATTCCTGCAACCATAGAACCTCCTCCCTGGGTTAATGTTGGTCCATGAGGTCCACAGAGGAGCAACCTCCCCACAGTGACATAGCCTCCTTGAACCTTCGTATAGAAACTTTGGCCCATTGCGTCTCGGAGCGCAACCCTCCTCCTCCTCCTGCTTGAAGATGCTGAAGATGCTGTCGAGTCTCCCATCCGAACCCTTTCAAACTACTGATGCTAATGACCTAATCGCTTTTGACCTAACCGAAGGTGAACAGTGCAGCAAGGTTGTTTGGAGTGACAAAGAAGTCGAAATAATCTTGCGTGTCAACCCACGTGGCATTACATCTTATGTGACAAACGGTCGTTAGCTGACCATTAATCTAGGGCGACATTGCACCGCTTTTAACACTTCCAGGGCGACATTGCCCCCAAAATAACTTCCGGACAATAGATTCCACTGGCTGGTTACTTCCAGGGCGATTTTACCCTTTAACCCTATAGCTTAAGTAAAATAACCATTTTTTCGTTAAATTTAAGTACAGGATAATATAATGACATACAATGACTATCAAATTTAAAAATTCCCAAAAAAGGATGTCAAAATTGCATAGTTCCTAATAAGTCTTTAGGCTATTCCAAAATTTTTTTTTTTTTTGCGTAAAATGACCTAATTATCATCAAGAATATTAGTTACAGTTATTTTATTTGTTATTGGCATTTAATAAATTAAAATGGGTTAAGGTGTAATTTCAACAATCAAGATTCTTACCTGGTGCCTCTAACATAATTCATTTTTTAAAAACTGCACAATATTTACAATGCGCACATTTAAAAGATTTAACATTGCTAAGTAACATGATTTGCCAATATTCTTGGGTGCTGATTTGCCAATGTTCTAATTGACAATAAATGGCTTCTAGTTCAAAAGTTTGCGTCCACTACAACAACTCCATTTTATTTTAGGATCGTCACACTTTACAGTAACCTTTTGTGACACATAATAAGGACTCCAAATTCAGCCGAGGGTAGCTAACAAATTATATATTCTTCTCAGTCTTAAATACGGAACTTAATTGAGGGATTTGTTGTTATTTTAAAGGGACGAAAAATTGGGCAATTTTAAATTATATTTTATAAGAGTAAAAATAACTCAGAAGTTTTCTTCAATGAGTATTGAGCACCCGGAAGTTTTCGAGAGAGCAATTATAGTCTAAAAGTTTTGAAAAATGGGGCAAACATTTCCTCAAAAGTTGAAAAAAATGGGGCAGTGTTGTCCATATATTAAAAAATCTAATGGTCAATGTTTATTAATCAAATTATAAAAAGATAAAGAGGCAAAAATGATTTGAAAGTTTTCTCTAAAAAGTATTGGCATCCGGAAATCATATCCTCTATAATTATTTAGCTTTCTAATCTCTTTTTATTAGTTAACCATATCATGTATTAAGGAAAAAATGCGGTGTATTCTTTAATGTATATGCTATTAAAAAGTGAAATTCCTCAAGTAACCTTTTCCAACAATTGTCATTTACGTTATCGGACTATGTTTGGCTTAATTTGTTTTCCAACAATTATTTTTTTGGTTAATCACAGAAATTAAGGGTAGTTAAATGTAGTTATGATTAATTGAGGGTTAATGTCTACCCTTAATTTAGGAAGAATATTGGGACTCTTTGGAGTATTTTTGAGGCAAGTGTCAGGAATTGTTCTTTGGAGTCATTTGCCGCGGCGAAACAGAGTGTTTGATGTGAATGACTTTCTGTCTTATTCGATGCAGCGAAAAGGGATCTTTGTCGCAGCGAATGAGAAGAGGAAAAGAGAGTGAGTTCTCTGTATTGTTACAGTAAAGTCCTATACAAAAGAATTAATATTAAAAAGGTTTTAAGAAGATGTCAATGCAAGTTACTTGAGTTGTCAATAGTAGATATTTGAATTGTCAATAGAACCTTTCTGATATTAATTCTTTTACATGAGACTTTATAGTAATTTCCTCTATTATTTTCCTTCGGCAGCAAAAACTGATCTTTGCTGCAGCGAATGATGCAAAGCAAAGGGTGTGTTCCCTATGTTGTTCGCCGCAACAAATGGAATGTTTCGCCAAGGAGCTGCAGCAAACTATAGCAATCAATAAATAAGGGGTCATGTTCTGTATTTGAACAGTCATAAATTTTAGAGTTGGGGCCGAGTTCTCCACAGGGAAGCTTTGCTAAGCCTTAAAACATTTGGGTGAGTGTATCCAAACCCCTCATGCCCTTCTTCTCTTAAATCTTTTTTATTCTCAAAATTTGAAAGTTAGGGTTTTATAGGGATTTGACCATTCAAACAAATTTAAATAAGTTGTCAGGCTTAAATAAGAGGTTTAATCGGTGGGGTTTTGTGGTATTTGAAATTGAATACGATTTTGAGTTAGAGTTTGAAAAGTAAATTAGGGTTTGTAAAATTTAGTTTAATTGTTTTATATCATTAGTTTAGCTTAAGAATCGAATTCTTATATTCTAGGTGTGGAGTTTAAGCATTAAGGTTAGGATTATGTAGCAATGGGATTGAGAGAGTGTTTTTAGTACCTCTAAATTAGGCACTTAATTAGTCAGAAAAAAATATGTATACTTTAATGATGGGTTGATTTTGTGGTAATGAGTTGCTGAGCTAAATATAATTAATTACTTTCCACTTTCTATCCTTGTTTGAGATTTGTTTATGAATAATTATGAACCTAACAGTTAAAAAGATGAAAGTTTTTTGTTTAAGAGATGAGCAAAAGGTAACCACTTTCTAGGTGGCATATGTACAGAGTAGGGTAGTGTATTGTCATAGTAGGATAGGCATTTTAATTTCATTCTTTTGGATAATGTTAACATTGCGTTTTAATTTTTGTGTTAGAATAATAGAACGGTTATTTTATTTCTCACCGATCTGCGGTATTAGACATTGGATCTATTTTGAGGTTTGGAAAGCGAATCTTTATTTATACTTTATGATTTCTAGGAATGTTTCTGAAGGTTGAATTTTCATTTTTTGCCTATCATTGTTACAACCAGGGTTTAAGTCTTGAGAAGAACGACGTTATATTTGGTTTCAATAAATTGTTTAGGCTAAGAGCTTCTTTTCTTCTCAATCTAATTCTTTCTATAAATTTAGAGTTTGTTTGATATGAGTTAATTTTAATTTTATAGTGAAATGAATTCTTTTTAATTTAATTATTGATGACGGGTTGGATTTTCATGTGGCAGTGAATGTTTTTCTTATGTGGATGGGTTTAGGTGGGAGGAATTGTTTGGGGAAGTTTACTCCAAAAATTTAACATTTTAAGAGTATATAAATTTAAAAAAAAAATACCACATATAGTCTTTATTATAAGATTTGGTTAGCTAATTTGGGGATGAAAGTTAAATAAGTAAAGACGAAACGTGTCTTGAGTGCCCAACATCCCTCAGATAAAACTTTCAGGACATCTTGACCCTTTCACCACAGTAAAGTTCAGTAAAAAAAACGTTGGCTATTAAATTTGTTAACAAAGGGGTGACGTTACCCTTTTTTTTAACTTTCAGGGTAAAATTGTTCAATTTTTTAAACTTTTCCAACATATTGCTTTCTCAAAAATTTCTGAATGGCCAATGCTCCTCAAAAAAACTTTTAAATCATTTTCCCCCTTAACCATATTCTAAATATAAGATCTCGGTATGTTTTATCTCTAAAATTTTTAAAAAAAAATATTTCCCAAATGTCCAAATTGATTGTATATACTAAAAGGAGTTTTTATCAATGAGGATAATAATTAAATGGTGCATTTTAGGAAAACAAATACATACTTGTCATAAATAACTAAATTAATTTCACTAATTTATGTATAACTAAAGTAAACTTTTATTCCTTTAACTTTATATAAAATTTCAGTTTAATTTCTTAAAATTTTGTTTTTTTTTTTTGAAGGTTTTCCAAGGAGAGGATAGAGAAGTTGAGATGATGAGATGGGGTAAGTGTGTTTTGTTAAAAAAAAAATGAAGAGTGGAAGATACAAAATTTTATCATTTTGTGCATCCCTCCCTTTGTAAATATTGTGTCACATCATAACCAAAATACTCATATCTGTATTTTAATATTCCAAGCCTACCCTTCGACTGCATCGCCCCCGCCCCCTCCCCTCCCCTCCCCCTTCAGCGGGCCTCCCCTCGCATTGTCACCACCCTCACTCTCTCTCCCCATAGGTCACATCCACAAGCTGCATCAACCTTTTTTATCGATGCATGTGCTTATAAATTTGTATTTTTTTAATGATACTTATATATTTATATATTATGATATCTATATATTTTAAAACGTACACTTGTGTGTATGTCCTAACATTATAAAACTAGTAACATAAAATGTTTAAATGCAAATAAGAAAAAAAAAAGTTACTTATTTTGTCAATAAGTAATTGATTTTTATTCATACATATAATCTAAAAGTAAAAATATATATTTTATTGTTTACAAATAAATAATATGATCACTTATAAAAATAGATAATAAAATATGTGCTTAACATTATTTATTATACAAAAATAATTACTACTTGTTTCTCTAATTACAATTTTGTTCATAAGAATTTAATAAGTGCCATAATTAATTAATTAAATATAAATTTATATAGTCAAAATTCTGTATATATTTTAACAGTGTGAGGAAGCAACCAAAGGGCATGAAGTGAGAGAGACTTTTCACTGGTTAGGTCAAATAGTTTTCCTTCGTGCCAGCACCCTTGTAGTACCGCAAGTGCCATGGGAGTTGCCCTTCGTGGCACTTTAACAGGTTCAATTAGAGTTAAGAATTAAAGTTGGTCCTACCAAGTCTTGAGCTTAAGTGGATCAGTCTGTTTAGGTTCGAGTCCCAAATTTTCACTCTTTTATCAGATTCAGCCCTTGAGAGGTCGGGTCGAGGGTCGGCTCACGGACTTGAGACCCGTTTTGTTTTTTTTAAATACAACATTAATTTTAACACAAATACAATTCATTTACTCAAAAATATAGAAAGTCATATCTAATTATTTAAATAATTACATCGATAATAATAAATATTCTGAAGGTCTTAAACTTAAGTTTACAAATCATATAATATAAGCTTCTTTCTTCATCAATCTTCATCACTATTTCCAATTTCAAGGATAGTTGAATTTGACTGATCTTAATTAGGAATTGGCTTAGAAGGCTCTACTTCAGCGAGATGAAAAATATCAAGTATTTCATCCGTAACACCGTTATCATCATTTTTGGTATTTGCAACAAATAATAAATCAAAATCATAAACTTAAAATATGTTTATTACGTAAAATTTATATAAATTAGTAAATTATCTTTATATGAAAATCCATGCAACCAGTTGTGAGTACAAATGAGTGCCTAAACAATAGCTGGAAGAATGCAACTTCTATACTCAAAGTCTAAAGTCATAGACTCAAAATCACTTTTCTAGATAAAAAATAAAAAAATGATGATGAGCGTAAACGGGCCGACCCTCGGCCCTACATAACCGGCCCTTTTAGGCCATCGGCCCATTAGGACTGGTCCTTTTAGACCCATTTTATTCTGAAGCTCAAAATCATAGGCTCGGTCTTTTAATTAAACAGGTTTAATTGGGTCCTGAATTTCCGGCTCTAGGTTCAATCTCTGCTTGCAAGCAATAGCTTGCCTATTAAAAAAAAATAGTTTTCCTTCATGGGAAGGAGAGTCGTACTGTAGTGAATTATCACTTCTATATTATTGTAGGAGAAAGTGTAAACTACTTGTGTGTGAAATTGGATTCTGTTAGTACTATAGTGTATTATTGCTACTATTATATTGTAGGAGAAAGTGTAAACTCCTTGTGTGTGGAATTGGATTCTGTTCCACAAGTAGGCAAATAAATATATCAGATCCGGTGTGCACACACGGGAGTTAACTTATTAAATGATCAAATAATAATTATAAATGATTGAATAATAATGGTATTAAATATTCTATTTGACTCACTAGACACACAAAAGGTCTACTTTCCAGCTTCGCAGAATCCTACGCCTTTGGAAAATTCACAGAGCTCCCAAATCCTCTTAGATTTTCTCCTTTTTACTGTTCCTCTTTACCCATCCTATTCATTTTGCATAAAGTATACTACTTGCAGACTTGAAAATTGAGACTTTCCATGTCCTCGTCTTTGTTTTTTTAAACATGATCAGAAAGTTGTTCAAGTGAAAATACCGCCCGTGACTTTTGGATGGGGTCTCATGTTTCAGGTCTAACATTGATATGTTTGTATGTCTGCATGCATTTAAATAGTATACAATATAAAAAAAAATCTTTTCTTTAGTGAGTTATCATGAGTGTTTTCAAACCATTTTGGGCGTAAATGTTTTTATTTCTCCAAAGAAATGCTCTTCTTGAAATTCTAATGTATGTTATTCTCTTTACAAAAAGGAAACTGCTCATCACATCAAATAGCAACTTGTTTGCAAATCTTTGTTTTTTTTCAAACAAAATGAATACATCAATATTATGCACAGTTAGTAATAAGATATTTTTTGGTTCCTAGAGTTGTGAGATGGCTTTGGATAAATTAAAGGTGTCTACATTTTTTTATTAAGAAAATTAATTCTTAGAATAGTGGTCAATTTTGGCTGAAGTTTTTACTGTCACCTCACATCGTTGCTGCATATTACTGCCAATTTGCCATATAATAACATGTCATTTCTGCGAAGTTGACCGATCTTAACCATGATTTATTAATGACAGAATTGCAAGGATATTAACATAAATTATATTGGAGGAATTATTATAGAGTTTCAAATAAGAAAAATTAATATCAGCAAGGTCCACTACACAAAAAACATTAAATTTCTGACGGAATAGCTACGGAAAATAGAAAATTCTGTTGGAAAAATGCTCGTGACAAATTCATCCACGGTAAATTTTGTAGCAAACCAAAATTCTATCAGTAATTTTATGGCAAATTCCGTAATTAATTTCTTATTTTTTTTGTAGTGGTCCCCAGATATTGTCAATGATAATTGCTTCAGTTATTAATAAAACCTTGCTGATATTAATTTTTTTATTTGGGAACATACAGTAATTCCCCCAATTATATTCGAATGCTAAAAAATTTTATGTTTTTTCATTACTCCTTTCCTTCCTTTTTATAAGAAATAATTAGTTGAACTATATTGTTTGAAAAGTTGGTTAAAATGGTTAAAAATTATTAATATGTAAAATAAAATAACTTTTTTTTTTTGCCAAAAATCCCTCATATATAATGAGAGAGAGAGAGAGAGAATGTGTGTGTGTGGTAGAGAGAGAATGTGTGGGCATTGAATGCAGTGACATGAGTAGCATGAGAAATTAAATAGGAGTAAAATAAATATTACCCCTGAAAAAAAAATTGAGACAACCTCTAAATATCTCTTATATAAAAGAGAACATTCCATACTAAAAAATTGTCTCTTATAAAAACGGAATAGAGATAGTACATTTTAATCCTTAAGGGTTATTTTACTATATCTCACAAACTATAAATTTTTCAATGGGCTATAATTTGAAATGTTTCAAACAACTATATCTTTTAACGAAATTTAAATATGATATTCCAAACTCATTTTTTCCACAGAGTAAGGTGTTATAATGTCACCTTAAACTTATTGTTTTTAATCATAGATAGAGAAAACATAATTCTTAAGCCAAATCTCTTGCAAAAGAGGTTCTTAGAGCATAATCTTGAATGTTTAATCTTGTATTGATTTTTTTTTCTTGAAGAGTTTCTTAGCCAACTTCTTGCTTGAAGGGTTGCTTTCTTCTCTCTTGTAGCTAGTCATATTTTTTATATGCATTTCAAGTAGACCAAATGTCAAGTGGTTTGTAAAACTGTTCTTGTTCGGTTGGAGTCTGCTTTTGCTGTTAGATATTTTATCATACTAATTATTATTACTACCTTGCTTTTTAATATAAAATCTATTTTGTACTGCAAATTATACTATAAACTAGATTTTATATGAAATGCTAAAGATAGTATATCTTATTATAATAATGATGGGATTAGATCTAGATATTTTATATATTATAGTTTTCCTTTTTGAATAAAATATCTGCCATATGTGGCTTTGCAATTAGTTGGATAAGGCTCAGGTTTATGGATTTTACTCAGTTCAATATTATTAGCCTTCATGGGAGGCTATAAATAGTGGGAGGCTGAATTAAATCAGTACCACATAGAAAACCTACTATACTCTCTTGCAGCCGGCTTCCATGATCGTCTATCACTGTGTCCACCTTCAAGTCGGAAAACTTCCTGACATCCTATTTCTACTGATGATATTCTTTGATTTCTATTACCCTATCTAGATCTATGGTGAGGAGAAATACTTACGTACTCCTAGATTGACACATCATCTATACTCTATCCAATAAAAATATTCTAAGTATTTCTTATTGTGAATTTCATATCCCATAAATTTTTCTTAAGTATTTCTCTATAGTTATTGTCATCATTTGCAACAACAACACCAATTATAAATTATTGTTGTATGCTGTTTTTTGGAAATTTTATATTGTGTTAAGCACATTCTAAAGATGGGTGTAATTGTTGTTCTACCTCTATTACATTAAACATTTTTCACTCTCATTTTTTGACTTTTTACGTTCAATTTGTAGGGGACACCTATGTGAGAGGTGTTAGAAATATTTTCATTCAATGTTCATTTTGTAATAGACTTGAAAAGTATGACTTATCATCAAAGAACAAAAAACCGGACCGGACCGGCCGGTCCGACCGGTGAACCGATGGACCGATCTTCAGAATTGAAATATTCCTTTCCTTTTTTTTTTTACTACAAACATGATTTTTTTTTATGATTGATTCTTAACGTTTTATGGTTGATGAATGAATTTTAATGATATTTTTTTATTATTAATTACAATGACTAAAAGATTTTAACTGATAAAGATGAATATTTTGAAATTAAACATTATTAAAAGTATTATATTTTAATATTATCAATTAAATATCATTATTTTAATATGGCCGGTCTGACCCCGGTTTGACCCCGATCTGACCCATTAACCCTTAATCCACTGCCTCAACCGATTCAGTGCCCGGTCCGGTTTTTTGAACCTTGCTTATCATGTCCGTTTTTATAACAAATAGACATGAAAAGTTAGAGAAATCACATCCATTTTTGTGGCTAACGGACATGAAAAGCAGCCTTCTCAGGTTCATTTCCCTGCACGAATGTTAGGGTCGTTTGTTAGAGAGAAAATATGTGAAGAAAATGGAAAATAATAATTTTCCTGCCTTCAAATGATATTTGGGTGTCAACTTTTTTAGAAACCCAATGTCTCACCGTACGAAATTTTTCTTTAAAAGGGAAAATCATGATTCTCATAAAATTTGGTGTCAACCTATTTTCAGTCTCCCGACTAAAAATATGGTGGACACATTTGCTCCTTCCAAATTCATTGAAATCGTTGAACATAAATAAAGATCGTGTTGGAAAATGGGCCAGTCCGCCCTTGGTGGATTAGGCCCAACCCATTAATTTAGGTAGAAAGTAAAATAATCAAGAGAATGGGGTTAATAAAAGTAAAATTCCCCAATGTAATTAAATATTACCCAAATGAATAGGAGGGAACGGTTTTGAAAACTGTAAGACGTGTTTTTTGAATTTTAAAACAAAAAACAAAACTTCCATTCCTTAATTCATTAAATAGGGAAAAGGCAGTGGTTAGAAAAGCAGATCCTTTTACATAAAAAAAATATTTCTTTCGTTCCCTTCTTATTTCAGAGAGACTTTCTCCATCTTTTGTGTTACTGCTGTGAAACATAATCGCATCCGTAATACGTGATTTGGTTCGTGTGGGTACCGTGAACATCATATCGCATCTCCAGATATGTTCTAAAACCTTCAGATCGGAAAAGTGATCTTGGGAGAACCTTCAGGCCGCTTGATGATCTCCTTGGTGGTCTCCCTCCAACTCCGGCACACTCCAGCCCAAACGACCCCAATCTTGCATAGTGGCCGAAACCTCTTCAATCCTCAATTCGAAGCACAAGTCGCGACCTATATCTCATTTCCTGGATCAGGCTTCCAATTATAGCCATCGATATGGGCGGGCGGGTGTGTGTGTGTGTGTGTTTTATAGGAGGTTACAACAAGTGAGGCATGAGGACACAATTATACTCTGATTAATTATCCCAAAATAAAAGACAAAGCAAATTAAGGGAAACAAACTTGGATATTATTTTGAAATAAAAAAATGGATAATCTATGTAGGGAAGAATCAAGGGGACATTTTGTATGTTAAATTAAAATTTCAATTGAAAAAACAATTTGACCTTCAACGAATAAAAATTCATAAATAACATGAAGTTATGAAATTATTAAATTTTTATGGTCTCTACAAAACAACATCATATAATACTATACCAAATATTAAGATCTAGATAATTAATTTGGGGAGATTAAAAAAATTAGTTGTGTTAATTATTTGTAGCAAATTTGGATTAATTTTCCTAAAAGACCATCATAATTACTCTTTAATAGAAACCCCTTATTAATGTATGCTATGAAGAAGGATGAACATTTTGAGAATAAAATTATAAATTTGAGAGTTAAAATGTATTGTGGTATTATATTTTGAACAAAATCTTCCCTTAACTAGCTCTTATATTTAAAAGTGGAGGTAGTACTGATTTTTTCCAACATCATGTTGAGAAATATTTACATACTCCCATAGTGCCACATCATTTATACTTTCTCTAATGAAAATATAACAATTGTGTTTTCTTGTGAGTTTCATAAATATATATATCATAATAGGTTATGAAGCTAGAGAAATAATCATAAAAAATTTATGGAATATAAGATCTACAAAAAGGATAATTAGAATAGTTTTATTAGAGGGAACATGGATGAGTGGCATTGAAGGAGTAGATAAGTATTTCTCAATCATATAATACTAATGTGTAAGAAATATTATTATATTGCTACAAATAGTACAACTTATTTTTTAAGTAAAACTAAGAATATATTTTGCCAATAGAAAAAAGCAATATCCTCTCGGCTACAATGTGTTAATTTTATATTTTTTATTACTGATATGTCATAACAATTTAAATATCATATACTAGTTGAAGGTAAACAACTAAATTACAAATTTAATGATTTTTTATCTATCCCATTAAATTCAATTTTCTTTTAAATTTTGGTGAAAGATATTTGTCAAATGTGTATCTAAGCAATTATAAAGTCAGTTGATATAAATTATTTTTATTTTTATTTTTTTCAAATAGCATGCTATAATGGGGCTCGGTGTGGAGTGTAGAAGACTCCAATGACGGGCCCATAAATCATTCACATGTTGTATTGTACAAACGGCGCACTCACCTAATCCCTAATGGACACCAAGAGGGTTTCACTTTCGTATATCACTTTATTTATTTATTTATCTATCTACTTATTTATTTATTTTAAGGAGAATTATGATAAGGTCCCGTGTAAGGGATTTTACAATTAAACAGTTTTACAAAATCACGTATTTACTGTTAAGTCCCGTTAACAACTCACTGAGATGGAGTTTTTAGTTACAATCACATCTTAGTGTAATAATAACTCCACATGATTTGAAAATAATTACGCGATTTTGTGGAATTGTTTAATCGTAAAATGCTTTACACGAGATATCATCATCATTTTCCATTTATTTTAAAATGATGCTACTTTTTATTTCATAGGATGCATGCACAAATATATCAATGTCAAGTTTAAGCCTGCAAGTCATTTAAGTATGGCGGATGACATTCGCATTGGACAACTTGCAGTTGACTTAAAATGATACTATTAACATTGAAATATGATACATAACGAGGAATATATTTAAAAAGATTGAAATGTTTTATGATTAACCAATTGCATTGAAAGTGTAAGTTAGTTAAAAGTACTTTATAACAATTAAAAGGGAAAAACTGATGAAAACAATTTATTGCCAAGCTGTTGAAATTTGTTTTAAAGGTGAGATGCGACGTATTTTCGTGGATGAAAGTGTTTTTCCAATTATTTACAACTTATTTTTTATACCAAAAAAAAACTTATTTTTAAATACGTGCAAAAATATAAAATATTTGCACATAAGTAACGATAACTTTACACCAATTGAGGATAAGTTGCATCTAGGACTGTACAATGGTAGATCAAATCCCACTAGAACCTAATTCAAAGTCTAATATGTTTTTGAGATGGGTTAGGTTTGACAATTTGTGATTTGATTTGATCCAATAGAAACTTATGGTTGGGTTGAACTAAACTTGACCTATTGAATTGTGTAGATTAATCTTGAGCGTACGACCTCAATTTGGTTTTCCAACCATATGGGAAGGAAGATTTTCACCTCATAAATGCAACAAGACAATAGAAAATACTTACAATCATGTAAAAGTTACTCATCACAAAAAATTAACAAATAATCATAAAACCATAAGAATTTTCATAAGTATTAAATGATAATAAAGAGCAGCATCTAAGTTACAAATATTGAAAGATTCACCCGAACTAAACTAGACCAACTAGTTTGACCTAATCTAGTCTAATTTCATTCTATGACTTATTTAAATTAAACTGAATCGCATGCAAGGGTTTTGCACACCTCTAGCGTCACCTACTCAAGCACTTGGATTCTGGATAATTTTAGGTAATAAATTTTGCAACACAAAAAATTTCAGCAATTGTCCTATTGAAAAGAGTTACAATTCTTTTTTATTTTCAAAATCAAGAGGACATTCTAGTTCTATCCCTTGTTGCTTTGCCATTTATAAATCGCAATTAATTATATTCGCCATTTTAGAAGCCAGTCCATGAACATAATTGGTCCACATTGTTCATTCACTCTGCTTCATTTCAATTGTGAATTTAGCTCCAAATGCAATTCAATTCCGAGACATTAATTATGATTGACAAAAAGCCATACTTGGGTCACTCTCTTGCTGAAAGTTCTGCATTTGTTGTCAACTAACTAAAACACAAACATCAAGAAAATACACTCATTCTCGTGTGACTCTGTCAGAAACGGAGCATCATGTTCCAGAGTTTCCATATCCAAAAACCAAACAGCTTATTACACAGATGATAAATAAACTGTTACACAAACTTGACCAAATTTTCAAAACAAGATAAAAAGTTATGTCTAAATCCAATCCTGCTAGTAATGAAATTTCTGATATACAGAAATGCTACTATCTACGCACACCATACTCAGTCATCTCTTGAGGAAATCCTAAGCCACAGAGAAATTTCAGCCGTTCTTTCTTCGTTTTTTTTTTACCTTTTCTTCTTTCTTCACTGTTTTGGTCTCTGAGCTTGATCCTTCTGGTTGGGCTCCAACGACCCTGCAACTTCACGACTTTGACCTAATTGGTGGTAAAACTGAGCCATGGCTTCCGATGATATAACCCTAATATTACCATCCTGTGACAGACCCAGTTCTAAACCTGGAGCTTGATGCTCTGTTGTTGCTGCTTCCATGAAACCTGATGAGTTCATTCGGCCAAATTCAAACCCAGAACTTGAACTCAAATAACCACAATTTTGTAAAATCCCCGGATTGATTCCAGTTATAGTTTGCCAAACTCCATTGATGAGTGGTGGTGTTCTTCCCAAATTCCCATTGATTTTCGCCCAGCTCGGCACTAAAGATTCCACCTTTGAGTGCAAACCACTTGAAACAGAGCTTCTCTGATCAGAAACAGAGGACCCTGCTTCTGCTAAGTCGGAAGCTGGGATTGTGCCGCTCCCCGTGGCGGCGACGATAGAGGGTTCTGCCTGTTGAAGAAGCCATTGAATCGTCTCGCCGTCGGACTTGTGACCCAATTCTCTGCTTAGCTGAAAAACCCTAGCGGCGCACAGAGCAGGCATCCTTATTCTTCTTCCTCTGCCATTAACCTTCTTGTGACGGTCCTTTCTGGGAGCTTTCTTTGTTACTGATCCTAACTGTTTCGGATCGTCTTCTTGGTTTACGGTCATAATCCGGAAATCCTTGATTTCCACTGCTTTGGGATCTGTCATTTTTTTTCTCTCTGTTTACTTGATGGCGATGATAATGGTGTTATAATGGAGGCTCCTCATTAAAGTAGTTGGGGGTGTGCTCAAAACACCTGGTCCAATGGAATAGCTTCACGTGCCAAACAATTTTTAATTTTAAAATAATCAAATCATACACGACATGATTCTGCTATGCTCTATAGTCAAAACGAGGGAAAAGTACCGTAATGTTATACCCGGAAGATAATGAAATATAATAATATTTGCATGGTTCACCGTTGAAGAGAGAAAGATAATGTATAGACAAAAAATTCATGGTTAAATCACAAGGAATATAAAAATAAGTAGGAATAACAAGTTAAAAACAAAATTCTTGTTCCCCTCTACACATATATCATGAATTAGATTGTATTTTTTTTTACCAAATTACATAACTATATTATCACAACCAACATTATTTATATATAGATAATCCTAATAAGTTAAATATAAATTTGCTTATGTGAACCAATATATTATATTTTTAAATGTGGGTATACACACATATAAACAAGCTTTGGCTTTAACATATAAAAATGATATTGCATATTTATTCCATTAGTTTTTTTTTCTTTCCTATAACACATAACATTTCTAATTGAATTAGAATATAACGAAATTTTTATTAATTGAATTGTGTTTAAATTTTATAATTATAGAAAATTCTATAATAATAACGAGTATAATTTCTATATAATTTGAAATTGAGCTAACTTAAATGTAAATATGTGTATGGTGAGCAACTTTAGTAATGGCAATGATGAAACTGGTAGCAATGAAGAAAAATGGCGGTAAAGAGAATGAGCATATATGTAGGGTTTGTATTTTATTAAAAGGGTACTTTAAATGATTTTGAAATTAAAGAAAAATGATAATAAGAGAATTAGAAAGTCATTCTTATTCATCATATATAAAGTACATAAATGATGCATTCTATTTTAGACATGTTTTTACAATATTAGAGTAAATTAATTCCATGATTATAGGAGATAGTATAGAGATATGAGATCATGGGGATTATGGAGAGATATGTACATCCATGTAATATTCCATAATTATAGGAGACAGTAAATTTGAAAATTGTCATTTAGTTTAGTAATTGCATCTGGTAGATATTTTATAATATATTATGAATGCAATATTTAATGTACTTCTAATTCATACTACTATTTTGATGATCCATATTTGATTTTTAAAACACACTCTATGTATCTCTTTTGCAGCTAATCATTTTATCCCTCTTATGTTGGGAAAACTTTGTCAAATAACAACTAATCATGCATTCCTAACTCCATTTGTTGTTTCTATAAATAAGAAACATGAGTATTTTTCCAAACATTTGTTTTCCACTTTAGTTTAATATCCATCCGTATGCGTTGTGGTAGATTAATAAGAACATATATTGCATATTCAAGATTTTCAAATAGAAAATATCTGGCTCCTGGCCAAAAGCTAATTATAGTGGCAAAATTAATAACACTTTGTTGGCATTAAGAACTTATGTGTGGCAATACATAAAATAAAGCTTCCCAACATTGAAATAAGAATTTGATTCTCATAAATTTTGATCTAGCTATTTATAAAGGTTTCGATGAATATGTTTTTACCAAACAAGTAATTATTGAAAACTCAATGAACAATCATTAGTAATTTTAACAAAAATCATATTGGTCGCAAAATTGGGAACCAATGCATTAAATGTAATTTCAACAAATTTGCAAACTTTAAGTTGCAAGTTGATCATAGATATCAACATAACCATTCTATAAATGCATATCTTATTATAAATGTAGTCTATATTGACGCCTCTACACTTTCAAATCTTTTATTGATGTATAAAATATTTTCACACATTCCCAATAATAATTTTAATTAAATTAGAATCTCAAACCATAATCTCCTTCCATTCTAATTAATTAAAATGTCTCAAATATTTTTATTTCAAAAATTATAGCCCAACACTTTAAACGTATAGTTTGTTTCCCAAACCAAAACTGTAAGAATATAGAATGGTCCATCGAGTTACCTTAAAATTGTCACACACAATGGTAGCACAATAACCAAAGATTAAGATATCTAACACATCACCAAAATAAAAAGGCATAATTTGCAGTATATTCTATATGTTAAAATTGAAAAAAAAAATATTTGATTTTCAAAATTCATATTATCTAATTTATATGATATTACCAAATAAGTCACACAATGTGAAATTAATTAAATAAATCCTCCTGATATATTAAATAATGGTAAAAGATATTTGTTAATATCATCATATTTACAAAACAACATTTTGTCTCAACTTATTAACAAATAACAATATTAACCTACCGCAAATTATTAATAATGACAAATAGAAAAATATGACTGGAGTAAAAATAGAAGATTCAGTTAATATATTTATTAACTAGCTAAAGCGTCCAAGGGTAGGAAATATATTATTAACCGAACCATTCAATTAAGGCTATAACCGCATGAATTTTTCTCTATGTTGAAGTTTTAAATTATATGAAAGCATAAGGAATAAGTCCTAATTACTGTAATTTAGATTTTTTTTAATATATCATAATGACTGTATACCCTCATAAATCTCCCCCTAAGGCATGCTTTTGGTTTCTACTTTTTGGGTGCTCTAACGAATTTTCTTCTGGAAAACAAGGTGATAAGGAGATACATCATTCCTATTACGTTATTCTTATTTATTGAACTCACAAGCTGGGGCGTCGTATATTCTGATAGATGACAATGCTGCATTATTTCAGATTATCGCATGTGTTTCATTTATGTGTGAACTAATAATTATAAAATTTTCAAAAGAATTTATAGTAAGTTAAAAAAACAAGAAGAGTAGGTGATTATAAAGATAGTAGCCGGACAGACAATGCAGGAAAAGAAGAAAAGAGATAGAGAAAGAAAAGGAAGGAAGGAATGCCCAAAAAAAGAAAAAAAAAGAAGAAGAAAAGGACACCATGTCGGCGCATGAAGAAAAGGAGAGGGAAAAGCCAAAAAGGAGGGAGGAGAGGGAGGAAAGGGAGAGTGAGGTGAGCTAGGGCGTTTATAAATACCCAAAACTCTCCTTCCTCACGCCATTTGTGTCCGCACTAGAAAGGAAGAAGATGCGCCATGAAATTTACTCTATTGAGATAATTTAAGTAACAAAATTTTTATCTTTCTAATAAAATTTCTTATAAAAATTATTTTATATATTTTTATCTTTCTAATGGTGGTAAGTTTATTCTAATTAGAAAAAAATTTTAAAATTAGTATTTTGAAAAGTTTTGAGTTTTGACAATACAAGTTTATAGTAACGTAGATAGATTTTAACTAATAACTTTACATAGATTGTATTTTTGATTATATCATTTTATTATTTTATAATGATTTGTTATAGAAATAGATTTAACAATTGCTATTTTTGAACTGTTTGGTTAATTAAAACTTTTATCAAATAATTTATTTGAGTTATTGGAAATGGTATTAGTATTTTCAAATGGTTTAAATTTTTAGAAAAATGTAAGATTTATTAAATAGCAATTTTATGTTGAAAATA
The DNA here is from genome assembly GCA_006871305.1 of Vachellia collinsii. NCBI lineage: Eukaryota > Viridiplantae > Streptophyta > Magnoliopsida > Fabales > Fabaceae > Vachellia > Vachellia collinsii. Next base: position 21,909 of record QFDD01000964.1, read on the forward strand.
TAAATTTTAAATTGGGGATTTTGTAAATAATATGTATTTGGTGTTAAATTATTATTTAAATGAATTATTTGAGCTATGAAAAATGTAAAATTGAAATGAAAACAAATAATTAAGATTAGAGTATAAAATTATAATTTTTTGGGTAATTAAATCAAAACGTTTAAAGTAAATTAATTATGTAAATTGTGTATTAAAGTTGTATCAACATTGTTGTGTAGATTGGTGTGTGTGTGTGTGTGTAATCTAAAATTTTGAATTGTACTATTGGCTCCTAAAGTTTTCAAGGTTAAGCTTGGAGTTAATATAACCTAGGTTAATTTATTTTATATGCACTTTATGGACTGTAAGGTGTTTTTGAAACCTAAATTTCTTTTATAATATTTATATATACTTTTGAAAGATTATGTATATGTTGGAATATTTACATATATCAGTGAAGCAGTGCATATTTCAACGTATGCGTATGGATTGTGATTATGGTTGAGATTATTGCTATTAAAATGATTATGAGTATGTGGATTGTTATTGTTGTGGGATGTTGATAAAAAGAAAATACATTATATTGATTATATTATATTGTTATGGGATATATTGGATTGTGTGAAAGAGATGTGGTTGAATTGTGTGCCCATCGGCTCTCTCACTCCCGGCCTGGATTCGAGTTGAATGTTTTGGATGGACACTTTTTTGTTACTATATATTTGGTGGTGACATGAAAGGGGGAAGTGTTTTTGATGTGACTAGCTAACCTTTGGTCAGGTATACTAGCACTGATAGGTTGTACCACGTCCAGAAGATATAAGAGGGAGCGAGATGACTGAGTGGGGACAATTTCAACTATTGAAAGTATTATGTATTATTTTTGTTATTGAAATTTTAATATGATTGCTGATAAACCTGATTCTCTGACTTACATTCCTTTCTTGCACATTTTATAAATTGATTTTGGTTATGGGGACTTAATGTCTCATCCCGTGGTGTTAACATTTTTTCGGGCAAGACATCTTGTCTGAATAGTGATTCAAGAAAACAGGCAAAGGCATAAGCGTTTGTAGCCTTGTATGCCTCTAGAATTTTTGGGAATTGTAATGTTTGTATATTGCCATCATATGATCATCATATTATGACATACTTTGATTTTATGTTGAATTTTTATCTTGGTCACTATTTGTATCTGAACCCTATGCTGGAGTTATAATGTGAAAGAATGTGGACTAGTGTGTTGGGCTCTAACCCTTATATTAATTGTACCCTTAATCCTATATATGTGACATTGTTGAAGATTTGAGACTAGTGGGCTGGGTTTTAACCATGATATTGATTGTGCCATTGGTCTTATGTGTAAATTGATTATAATGGATTTGTGGATAGTTTTATACCCTGGATCCCAATGTGTGGATTTATAGGTGATGTTATGCCCTGAATCTTAATGTGTTAATCTAAAAAATGTAACAAAGTTTTTGGAAAGTGGAAAAAAAACTCACTTGTAACCATGGTTATTTATTTAATAATTGTTAATTAGGCTAAATGTTTTGTTTAGTAGAAATGGTCTTTTCATGAACACTGTAGAATACTTCATTAATTTTGAGGGTCAGCCATATAATTAATATTCACTTTGGCTTGACAAATGAAGGCTACTGCAAGTGAATTGAAAGCAAAGCGGCTGTAAAAAGAAAGTTTTCAACAAAACGCTCAAACGATGATTATGTTATTAGAATTCTGTACCTGAACATTCATTCATAAAGAAGTTGATCAAACCAACAAGATGAGCTTAAAGCTCAAACTTAATTTTAAGAGGATGAAATTCTTATGCTTATGTCTTGTACTAATACCAAATATTACTTGATCTTTAGACATTATTGTGTAATTTAACATTGACAAAATTAATCTCTTGATCTCTTCATCTTTCAAGATTATTAAATTAATTAATTTGGGCAGGTGATGTGTATGAAACATGTTGAAGAGAAGAAAGAACTCTTTCAAGCAATACTGAAAGGTCGACAACTTTCGGACCACCTAGGTAGATACCTCACTGTCTACAAGATACAGACTATAAAGAAGAGGGACAATGGCTGTTTGAAGGATGGTGATCGAATCCAGTTGGCGAATCAGTATGCACAGAATTTAAATAGTACACAAAAATGGTGTCTGGGTTTACTAAATTAAACACGTTTAAAAATGATTACATCATGATCATGATGACTAGGGAGAACATATGTAAAGAAAAAGAAGCAAATTTAACTTAAATCAATATTGAAATAACAAACACAATTTAACAATTGATAGAACAATCAAAGACATACAGCACACCTAGAACATGAAATATAATTACTGCAAACAAAGGCCTCATAGGAGATAAAAATAAAACTATGCATATAGAATATCTTATGTAGAAATATGAAAGTACACCATATCTTGGTTAGAGACTTTTGATGATAACGTATTATAAATTTTTTTTTAAAAAAATATGATAAGAAGAGAATTAGAAAGTAAGAGAGAGAGTCATTCTTATTCACTATATGAAGTACAAAGTATATAAGGGATACATTCTATTTATAGGTATAGCTTCACAATATCATGATAAATAAATTCCATGGTCGTAAGAGATACTATAGGGATTAAGGGGGTTTACAGGAAGATATGGATATCCATGTAATATTCATAATAGACAAAATTTATGTTTTACAACTAATGGGAAGGATTCAAAGATAATCTCGGAGATTATGCAATTGGAGTTATTGCGAATTCAGAAGAAGCTGATTTTGCGAGTGCCAGAGAGAATGAGAAGTCATGGGTTTAATCCCATTCGTATTTTTGATATTTCTTTTGAGTTACAACCGCAAGCAGAAGCTTGAGAGGTAAGAGTTAGGAGAACGTCCCAGGCTTTGTGTCAAAATAAAACAAAACAAGAGGCAAGATTGTTGATCCTCTAAGAACACACGCCAAACATTCATGTATGTCGGCACTAATTAAAGTTGCCTGATGGCTATGACTTGTATTCCCATACTGTTAATGCATGCGACTTCAAACGGAAGAAGTTTTTTATTTGAAAATTATAAATATCTGTTGGAAAAAAAAAGAAAAAGAAAAGTATAAAATAATTATATTTAAAGCATTATCACGTATTAAATGTGATCTCCAATCAACATTCTTAGTGTTTTAAGCCTCAAACTTCCAAATTCAACTACCTAAGTCCCTAATTTTTCCCACTGAACAAAGTTTAATTAACTCTAAACCTTGAGAATAAATTCTAGGGTGTTACACATGGGATGATAGTGAAGAAATTGGACTGATTAAGTGGCCCCCATAAATAGAGTTAATGCCTAAGTCAACGATTTTGTCATTTTTAGCACAATTTAAGAACTTCACTAAAAAACTTTTATGGTGCGACACACAATTTTGAAAAAAAAAAAAACATTACGGATAGATTGCACCTTACCCCATTATTTTTCTTCTCCCTTAAATTTGTGCCAGTGGTATCATTTGGGTCTCTATTATAGGTGAATTTTAACCCTTTTTTATGATTAATTAAGAAAAATATTAAAACTTATTAACTACATCTAGAATTTTAATAAGTTTTGAACTTTAATTTGTGTCTATCAAATATACTACTTTAAAAATTAAATAACGTACACAAATATTTAAGGAGGAGTAGAAGAGGAAATTAGTAATAGAAAAAAATTAATGACATGTTTTATAATTAAAACCAAAAAATTATTATCTATCTTATAAATGGGATTAGAGTGCGAAAGTGGTACATAACTATTTCCTTTGGTACTAAATAGAAGAGTTGGATAACGAATATAAATATGTAAAGGTAATTAATTAACTTAGTTATTTGTAAAAAAAATGTATCTTGTATTTTTTAAAATACTCAATTTAATCATTTACCTTTTTATGGAAATTTCTTTTAATATATGTTAATTAATAGGAATAATTAGACAAATAGAAGGGACTTCTTTTTTTCTTTTTTGTATATGAGGAAAGGTTGAGGGACCAATCGGCAATAGTTGTAATCTTTTATGCACAGTAAATGTAGGGTAAATGATAACACTATCATAAGGGGTGCCACACGGGAGATCTTTGGGGCCCATCAAAATATTCGCTTTGGACATGAATCCAAACTTTATCAATTAAAAGGACAACTTTCTCTTGCTGCAGCAGCAAGAAGCTGCTTGCTTTAGTTAGGTTTGATTTTTCATTTTTGACCTAATTAAGCCTTTTATCGGACTCCATTGAATCCTGTAATCCACTCACCTAAAATTCAATTAGAATCAGTTTTAAAATAACTCATTCCATTGGTATCAATGAATCTATTTATTTTACTTATACTACACTCGTTATGTGAATCCAATTTCTTATTCCTTAATGAGTCCCTGTAGAGATAACACTTATCCATGTGGTGTATGAATTTCATATAATCATATATTACTTCTTAAAATCTCTTCGTATTTGAAGAGAAATTTTGGTGAGAAAATGAAATGGATCTCAGATCTTATTTTCTTCCCTATTTTTCCTTCTTTCCATTTTTTCTCCATCATCCAAGTAAAGAAAACTTCTGGCCCGTTTGTTTCTTTGTTTTGTAGACACTTTTGTATTTTTAAAAATAAAAAAATTGTTGCTTTTACACCCTAAGTTTGTGGTTAAGAATAATGTTATCCCATAAGTTTTTTTTTAATTCTCATTTTTACCTGTTGTTGCATTTCTTTCTTTGTCTCTTATGCTTGTCTACGTCTTCTTCGAGTCTACAGACTCAGCATCCATTATCGTGGCATACTCCTCTCCACTTTATCACTCACATTATCTCTCTGTTCTCCAAATTGATTTTTAAAACAATTATCTAAACAGATTTTTTTCCCTTTGCAAAACTTGTTTTTAAAAACAACTTTAAAAATTATTCTAAAAAAAAAAAAAGAGAAATAAATAAGCCTTGTCATTCTCTTGTTTTCTTTCCTCCTTGTTTCCTCTCAATCCAAGTTGGAGTTAAGTGTACGCTCACTTCTTACAAACTTAACCCCCTATGGCTGTTCATGTTGTCGTTTCATTCATGGTAAAATTAGATGATTTAATTGTCCACCCTTTAGCAAACCGCTAGCGTACGGGTCAAGTAGTATAGAAAAGTTGTTGTTTTAACAGGGATCTAGTTAAAAAGTGAGCTAGTTATTGTATTTATGTTAACAGCTAGGTTGGGTGAAAACATTTTCAAAAGAGTAACTGTTGTGGTAGTGAAATTTGATTTAAACAGTTGAAATTAAATGGTAAAAATTGTATTCAAACTTTACTCAAGAATTTTGAAGTCTAGGTTTACCTTTACCTATTATACTTCATTACACATAATAAAATCCCTCTCCTTTAAATGAAGCTATGTACTTGTTTAAGGATAAAAATTAATTGAAATGCTCTCTCGAGTCAAATTCATTTTTTTTAACACTTTTAAAGAACTCTCTCAACCTCTTGGTTAAGTTTTTTAAAAATGTCATTATGTGTCAACCTTATTTTAACAATGTTAGATGAATAGAGATATCTCTATTCTATCAACAAACTGTCCATTTGATAAACAAACTTCAAGTCTAACATGAATTTATCTAAGTTCTACAATTAAATTATCTTTTTCAAGCGCCATTCAACTAAACAAAACAATCCAAATGATAGTCAAGTAGAAGCATTAAGAGTGATATAAAATCTACAAAAGTTTTCATTTATCAAGAAAATACACGAAGAAATTAGTCTAAATTGATACAATAGTTCAAAGTAATCCTAGAATAAGAAACTTAGCTACACATTGTCATCAATACATCAAAACTAAACAAAATAGTATGGCCTATTTCAGAGAATGAGAGAAAAGAAGAGAGAAGTAAGATAAACCAAGATTTGTGATCTGAAAATCGCTAAATCTTCAATCCAAAACTCAATGCCTTCAAGAAACACTCTTCTCCCAAGCTATCTTAGCTCCAAATTGTCTCTCCCTAGTCAGAATGAATAGTAATATAAACATCCAACAACAACTTTTCAACATTAGTTGCGGCTAGGGATGAGCAAGTGACTAGCAACCCGATAGACTCGCTTGGGTTTGGAGAAAAATTTACCCATTTAAGCCTGCCCAAAAATGACCCTAAACGAGTGGGCTTAAATGGGGTGAGGTAGTGAAATAAACGGGCGGGCCACGGGTTCAGCCTTGGGCTGCTCATGCTAGCCTGTGTATTTTTTATTTCTTAAAATTATTTATTTTGTTATGATATATTAATTACTTTACTCATATGACAAGCTTAATCCTTTGGTTCAATGGTAGATGAGCCTTTTTGTCAATGTAAAAGTGTTAGTTGGAATCCTAAGTGTCAATTCGAATCCTATAGGCTACAACAAAAGTTGACACTTTATTAACTTTTCTTATTCATATAAAATTTTAAAACTCATCTAGAAAACCTAACTTCTAATTTCCTCAACTTCTCTCCAACATGCTTTAGTGTTGCCTGGCACCTCCTTATCCATTCTTTTTTATTATTATTCTTTCTCTCCCCTCTCTCATTCCGATTTCCCCATCTTCTTCAATATTTAGTTCTTCATTTTGTTGGAACCTATGTTATTCTTCTTCTTCTTCTTCTTCTTCTTCATCTTTCTTCACTCTATGGTCTTACCTCTCCCAACTGTCCACATGCTCATTTTTCTACTCTCTTTTACTCGATGATTCCGTTGATGACACCATCTTAGATCTCCTCTCCACTCCACTGGAAATCGACAAGCATCTCAGATCTCTTCCATCTTGCAGTGATGCTATTAAACATCTCAGATATATCCTCCATCTCAAATCAATTAGATTTTTTTTTACCTGATTTACTTTGGGTTTTGGTTGGGGGCATGGGGTTTAGATATTTGTTTTTAAGGTATAAATGGGTTTTACCTTGAACTCGCCATACTCATATGGGTAGACCAACCTGTTTATTACAGGCTCAAATGGGTTCTTCACAAGCCCGTACTCGTCATGAAGCGAATGGGCAGGCTATGGGTTGACCATCAAGCCAACCCGTCCCACCCATTACAAACTTGTAGTTGCGATGAATGACATAGAGAGGGAGTTGCAAATTTTAGCTTGATTCACCGAGAATGTTGGGTTCACTGCAGCGAATGACACATAGAGGGTGCCAAGATCCTTAGTTGAGTCTCCATTGTGAATGACACAATGAGTGTCTTCTCCTTGATTGTGAGGTCATCGTAGTGAATACTTTTTCTAGCCGCGGTGAACTTGAAACTCTAACCTTTTCTTTTCTTTTCTTTTCTTTTCTTTTTCCCCCTCTTTTCTTCATGCTCATTCAACCTTGTCTTAGTATCTTTATGTTCTTCCAATTCCTCTCTTCCACTTCCTACAAAAGATATCTCTTATTTTTCCTTCCCTAGAAAAAATGAAAACAACTTTCAAGCACTCGTTTCAACAATTTCCATAAATTTTTCATTCAATTACTCTATGCATATTTCCTTTGATTTGAATATTATAAAAGCACAATTGATTGTCAAAACTGCAAGAAAGTATAAGAAAAAGGAGTCAAAATGATATAAATACCTAGGTGCTAACACATCCCCAAACTTAAACTTTTACTCGTCCTCAACTAAAGACCGTTGAGTTTAATTTATGTACATCATTGCTCAATTATCATTGCATGTGTGAAAATGTCCTCATAGCAGCACAAGAAATCATGGAAGTCAAAGAACATCTCATGTGTACCCAATATGGTTTAATTAAACATCTAAGTTCACAAGAAGATCTTTAAACCCATAACTTCACTACCTACTTCTTCCTCCTTCTCCACCTGTAATCCATCCCTACAACCATAAAATCAAAAGGTCCTTTTAGCTTGTAATGTGGCTAAGGCTTGGGTAAATTGGAAGGATGGGAAAAAGGATATTTACAAACACTTTAAAATAAATGGAATATAAGCAAAGGCCCAATCCTTTTGTTTGTTTTTTTCCGGGATTAGAGAATTCCAAAAACGTATTTTTGAAAGGTTAGTTCCTTATTAAAGGGAATGTTAGAAATCAAAAGTGACTAGAAGCCTATGGAAGTCTTCCAAGTGGTGTAATGTAGTTGAAGGCTCTTCCAAATGGCATGGTCTAGTTAGAAATGTTAAAGCAAGAAGAGTTTCTACCCTTATGGGAAAAATCCTTATTAAATTGTTATTATTTTTGGAAGTAGACTTCAAACCACTTTCCAATTGAGTTAATAGTTTTATAAAGATTCAAGACTCTCCCAAGACCCTCATATTTCGGCCAAGAATAAGAGAGAAGAGAGTGAGGCCAAAAATAGAGAAGAAGAAGAGAGAAGAGAAGAGCTAGGGTTCAAGAGGAGTGAGAAAGTGAGAAATTGCTCATTTGGAAGAGATAAGTCTTAAATTAAGCTTTCTTGATGTTGTTGTTGATGATGATTTCTCTTGTTGAGCTTGTTGTTGAGTTTTGTAATTTTGGGAAGCATGAATACCTAAGGGGAAGATCTTCCCAAATTTTTAGAAAATGTGTAAGAGAATGATAAAGGTTGAATCATGAGCAAATAGGTGATTAGAGATAAGATTATAGTAACCTATGGAAAGAAATAATGAAAAATTATTTTTCTCTTTCCATTGATGATTTTATGTCTGAACTAGGTAGTAGGGAGGAGATGGAAATTGATAATTTTGATGCTTCCAATGAGTTTGAAATGAAAAATTGTGTAAGGTATAAGTGGTGATGGAGGGTCATGGCATGGGGATTCTTCAAATGAAGAACAAGGTGTGGAGCAAGGAACCCAAGCTCAAGGATGGAGATCCAACGTCCCAAAAGACCCATTTGTTAGGATCGGATTTGACCAAGAGGGGCGGTGAATTGGTCAGATAAAAATTTTCGCAACGTTGAAGACGTAAAAACAGAGTATGAAAGAAAATGAACAAAGTGGTTTATCCTGGTTCGGTCCTCTCTGACCTACGTCCAGTCCTCAGAATCCTCTGAGCTTTTCAACTCCACTAATCTCAAAAGATTACAACCAATCTGAAGAAGGACTCTCCCCCTTCCTAACTCAAACTAACCCTCTGACACTTTTGCTCGTGTCTCAACTCACTCAAGATTCTCCAACCTTGAGTATCTCTTACAATATCAATGAACAACAAGTATATTCTCCTCTCTGAGAATTGAATGATAAACATTGAAGCTCTTAAATATGAGAATATGAAAACAGAGTAAGAAATAGAAGAGTAATGAGTTTTCCGTGCGCGCTCTCTGCTCTGTGTTTCGTTCTTCACAGCTTTGCCTTTTATAGACGCGGAGAATTA
>QFDD01000965.1:0-33918 GCA_006871305.1 Vachellia collinsii
CTCCTTTTCCTGTCATGGCTCTGAAACAACATCAGGAAGTGGAACTGGGCTCCCTAATTGATCTTTGAAAAAAAATATTATACCATTGGACTTTGTTGATAGTTTATCTTGTTGGGTTCTTTCTTTTGAAATATGTTTCCTAAAACTTTCACCATAGGTCCTCAATGCAGCAGCAGCTCTCCTGGTCAGCGGCCATGTAAAGAACTTGCAAGAAGGAGTGGCTTTGGCTCGTGACACACAAGAATCAGGAAATGCTCTAAAGACTCTGAGCACATGGAAGGATGTCTCAAATGTAAGCAAGCAAACCGATCCTTATTACTACCTCCACAATGAACTAAATCTTATATTTAAGATCAAAAGTTGATATTTATTGTTATTTACATTTCATGACAATCGTATTGCTAATGTCATTTCCCTTCACGTTTCTACAATTGCAGAGAATGACACAGGATGCGACGGTAAAGATCGCTTGAATGTGTATTTTTCGAACTTAATTGTTGGATATATGCAGGGAAGGTCTCATACTGAATATGAATGAGCCTGGAGATGTCCCTTTTTGTTGCGTGCGAAATTTTGTTTTTGGTAATCATTTTTTAAGTTTAGATCTTGAAAATAAAGGAGAGATTTTTGTAATTTTAACAAAATTAAGGGAAGGTGAATCTATTTAGTATTTATTTTTGAGTGTAGAAGTAAAGTAATTAAGTAGTAGCTCCTGCGGTATGTTTTACCGGGTCGGCAGGAAGGAAGGAAAATGAGAATAGGACAACTAGAGCTGGTAAATAGGGCCGGCCCTATAGGGCCTAGGGCCTAAACGAGCCGGCCCTATAGGGCCTAGGGCCTAAACGAGCCGGCCCTATAGGGCCTAGGGCCTAAACAGGCCGGCCCGTTTAGGCCCTAGTTCCCAAAAAGCAATTTTTGTGCAGGCCCGGCCCGCGGGCCTGCACTGTTCACTCTTTATTTTTTTTTTCCCCTCCAAAAAACACTACTTTTAATACAATACAATTTTCTTACTCAAAAACATATAAAATCATATCTAAATAACTATATCAAAAATAATAAACACTCTAAAAGTCTTAAACTTAAGTTCACAAATCATATAATATAAGTTTCTTTCATCATCAATTATTATCGTTATCTTCAATTTTAAGAATATTTGCATTTGACCAAGCTTCACTAGGAATAGGCTCAGAAGGCTTTGCTTTGGTGAGATAAAAAATATGAAGTATTTCATCTGTAACATCATCATCATCTTAAGTTTTTGCAACAAATAATAAACCAAAATCATAAATTTAAAATATGTTTATTATGTAAAATATATATAAATTATTTAAAAAATATATAAAAAAATTATGACAGGCTTAAAAGGGTTGACCCTCGGGCCGGCCCAAATTCCCGGCTCTAAGGACAACACAACTTTATCCCACCTATATGGATCAAATAATACCATTGAATCCAATCCCAAAAATCAAATCTTTAAATAGATTAGTAACAATAGGATTAACTCAATAATTCCATTGAGCATCATCTTGGATCTTCTTTAATCCTTTTGAAGTAGGCTTTAAATTGTTTGATGGATCTTTCTTACAGTGCATTCATATGTTTTTACCGAACATGTCCAAATCATCTCAAACCATTTTCTACTTTTTTTTTTAAACAGATATCACTCCAACCCTTCATCCAATAAGACAACTAAATGCAAAACAAAGCATAATTCACTCACTCTCCCAACCTCCCATTCTCTGTTCTTGTTTATAACCCAAAAATTTATTTACAATGTGTTTTTATTCCACTTTTGCTAATACATACAAAAGAGTAATGGTTATTTGAAGAAAATTTAATCAAATTCGTTATATCCATCATATCAGATTTTTCAATTGTACATAGTTGTGTCGTATGTATATGTATAGATATATAATTTAATGATAATATGATAATATTTAAAAAATAGGATATATAACTATGTATGATTGAAGAATTTGTTATAATGAATATAGCTAACTTGGTCTAGGTATGATATGGCAGTATTCAGATCGGTGTATTTTTTTTTTAAAGAAAAAGGGAACAAAAGACAGACGGTATTCGAATTCATATCCATGTCGCTGTCACCCATAGAAGCATGCAAGCCAGTGGTCCTGCAAAAGTGGTTAGAAAACAACGATCTCCCACTTAATAAGAGCCACACGATAGTTTGTTAAAATATGAAGCAACCAATCACCCTGGCGTCGCAATTGTTTAATGCTCACCTCCATACATTTTCATTGTCAGACGCCTTGCCGTTGCCTTGTCCGACGAAGATATGCTCACTGTACATTTGTAGAAACTATGATCAAAACAAATCAGCAAGAAAAATAATACTCTCCAAAATTGAATTCTTACAAAATATCCCTGAAATTTTAAATAAGTAAATAAACTCCATACATGCTTATATACTGCTTCCTCTGGTTTTGAATATAGCAGTTAGATATAGAGTTCATTTTGATATTAAGCATAAGAGTTCAATACACTCTATTTCCTTGATTAACAATTTTTCTCCTCAAAGTATCTATTTATTGGCTTATTGCACATATACGAGGGATTCCTTCAAATGGTAATTACAATGAACTTACCAAAGTCAAAGACGGTATTTCAGTGAAATGAATGAAAATTTATTACAAACGACTAACCAAATCAATTTTTTTAACATTTACAAATTATTTATTTAACTCACATATTAGGAATCAAAAGAAACGTTTTTGCTTAGAAAATCATCATGAGGTCCAAACGAAGGGACATAATCCTAAAAAAAGTTTCAAAACATATGGATAGCATTTAATGACAGGTTTCGGTGTACAAAATAACAACGTTTACTTGTTCTAGGACTAATTTGTGATTACATTTCTTTGTTGGAAGCTGGATGATTTTCCCTATTTTCTTTCAAAATTCAACTGTTTGACTGACCTGAATCACAGTTGGACGTTGAATTGGAGCTCCCACACATGCAAATCTGCCTGATGCCGTCGGAACCAAACCCGCACGTGCCACCTGTGGCCTCGCACGCCGCACAAAACCCATCAGTCCCTTGCACCGAATACCTCAAACGGATCCCATATGACCACCCTTTAGGCCCATCGACCCGTAGTGGCGCCACGCTATAGGCACTGCTGTACCCTTCACACCCAAGCCTGCTCAGATTTATGGCCTTAATCATCTCAAACGGCACTGCACAGCACTCCGGTGGGCCTGACCCAAAGAACGACGATTCTGGGCCGACCCTCTTATGGCCCAGCATGTCCCAAGCCGGGCACCCGTAATACTCCTCACAGCTCATTCCCGAAACGTTTCGACAGGGCAGGTTCTTCCCTGGAAAACCTTGAAACAAAGGTGACTCCGCCGCGCATCCTATGAGCATGAACACGTTATCCGGTGTCGGATTCATGTAGGGCTGCCGCCACGCCTCCACCGCGAACCCGTTGCCACGGCCTCCGAGCACGATCTTGTCACATGTTGACATGTGAGGCTCTTGGAGAGTGAGAGCCTTGTAAGCGTAGTCTATGTCCAGGACCCTGTAAGATCCGGAGCTCACGTGAAACATGAGAACGTCATTGATGCAGAAGAGAAGGTCGCGAAAGCCGGGGTGGCCGCACCCGTATCGGAGTGCAAATGGGTAGTCTATGGTTATGTTTCCACAATATGATCGGCATGAGTGAGGATGACCGGAGCTCAACAGGATTAAATAGGATGAGAAGATGAGGCAGAGAAGAAGGAACAATATGGGCATGACTGGTTAGAGATTGAAGAAGGAAGAGGACAAAGTATCGATCGAATGCTTGGCCTGAAAATGAAGATGTAATATACTTGCCTTGCTTATATGTCTTATATAAATGATTTGATGATGAGAAAAGTGTTAGTGTTGGCTGTGGCTTTATAATATTCACACGCATATAGACACACAGAGCCATGCATGATGCGTCTAGCTAGTGTTGTGGAATCTGGGTTGAATTGTTTATGGGTTTTCCTTCTTCAACTTTTGATGTGTCGGAAGAATTAGTTCTTTGAGGTGATATATTATGATAGCTTTTGTTGGTTAGGCTGCTTTAGAATCGAATATTATAATATTGCTTCTTCATGACTATGGCAGTGAAGAGGTTCAAAATTTAAAGTGAGAGCTTGCAAGTGAGGACACGAAGGAAGACAGAACCGTCAGTGCTAAGGAAAGGATTTTAGAAACTTAAAAGTTGGGGTGATGCTGAAGCATCCAAAATCTAAATCTCCTTCTTCACAGATTTCTCAACCATATCGAATGTTGAGCTGATGAATATGCCAAAAAAGGGACATCTGTTAGAATAATTTTAATTTTTATGCGAGTTAGCATCAATTAATATTAATAATTAAACTCAGTTATCAAATTTTGTCCTTTACTAAAATGCAGTAAATTTTTTTTGGCCAAAGAAGATACGATAGGTTTGATTGAACTTGTTTACATTGTTTAGTGCTGATCTCATTGTTATGAGAATAAATGCACGTTACAAGCAAGGACGGGAGCATCGCTTAAAAATAGAGAGGAGTATCTGTATAGGAGATAAAATCTTTCATTTATGTAACAAAAACACTTTTTTTAAGTTTAGGCCTGTCATTTCATGCTCATTCCGAAACAAAAGCAGAAGGTCTGGAAATTTTTTGCCTCCAGCTCCTAAACACATGGAGATCTCATTTTAGCACCCCATTCACACAATAAACTACAATTGATGTCGTTTCTTACTGAATAAAATCATTTTTTTAAGCACCATGGGATATTAAATATGAGCAGCTCTTACTTATGGAAGGATTCAGTTCTTGATTTGTTTTCTGTTTTGGAATTTGATCATTCTTCTTTTTCTGGGCCAAATGATTATCTTTCAGGTGAGCTTATGTGAATTGGTGGTAATTTTAACTGTTATTTTGGGCCTTTTGGCCCAATTTCTTTACAGAACTGATAAAAGGCCCATTTTAATATGGGAATTATTATAGGGTTCCAATGAAAAAAATTAATATTAGGAAGGTCCCATTGACAACTCAAATAGCTACCATTAACAACATCTAGAGACCTTACTGATATTAATTTTTTTATTTGGATTCTATGATAATTGCCCCTTCTTTTTATTATTCTTTTTTGGGCACGCAGGAAAGTGGGTGCCCCCAATTCTTTTCAACTATAATAAATATTGTTATACCTAGTGGAATTGGGTTTAATAAAATGGTAATGTAGTGAACTAATGTTATAATCCCTGTTGAGAAATGTTTATACATTTAGTGCCTGATATATCCCAAATACAATCACCTACAATATAAGGATACATGTACTTATAAAATCAATCATGGTTAGATATCACGAAAGAAATTAACTTTAATAAATCAATTGACAAGTTTTTTGGCTAGCAATTTATGGCAGTCGGCAGATGAAGTTGCAAAACACAGGACAGATTTGAAAGATGAGTCACATTATCTATCGTTTGGATGATGAATTGATTATTGATGCTATTGATAATGATGGTATTGACCTGGGAATATTTAATAGGTTTGCATTGTAAGAAGAAAGCCATATGTAATGAGGGAATTGGGAGGTGAATATGAAGAAGATCAAAATACCAGTAATACGTGACAACGCAAAGAAGTCAAAGGATAAAAGCAAGACAGCAAATGAGACTTTAGCTTTATCAGAGCTTCATGCTTTCACATTGGTTCATTTTCGATAACCTCTGAACGCAAATCCAAGTTTATAAATTAGTACTATTATTATTAAGCTTTGACAAAAATTTAGGGAACTGTCTTAAAAAATGGGTGACGAGATGCATTTTGACCAACGGCATGCCTTAGCTTAGCCTTTTAGGATCTCCATTAGCCTGCAAGGTTGATTCTCTCCACAATTTAAATAGAACCTTGAAGTTTAGGTTTATTGTTCTTTCCATTTCTGAATGGTAAAAAATAACAATTCAAAGTTTTAATTTCATTTTGAAATAATTATTTTTAACTAAAGTACTGTTGATTGCTTCTCTATTCCCACTCCTTTTTAGTCATTAACTCTTACTTTTATTGAATCAAAGATAATAGAGCGCCAGAGGAAGAATGAGAGTTTAACGTGAAAACGTTTTGTTCAAATATAATTAGCATTTAATGATTATTTTAAATTTATTTGCCAAACACATGTATATTTTTAATGGAAGCAATCATATTTGAGCTACAGTTGGTCATTAAATATTAGTATATCTTTTAACGAAAATTCAAATATTAATTTATCAAGTATAATGACCAACTCTTTCCAAAGACTAGACGATATAAGTCCATTGGATGACTGTTTTAAATCTAAATAATAGCTACATTAAGTTTAAAATGTTTTGGACTCATGTGTGGAATGGAAGATGAAGTCTGGGCACGTGATTATGAATTATAAATCACTTAAAGAATGTGGTAAGGGACACACGTCAATGAAGCTTCTCTTTGATGGAGTTGTATCTTTCTCCCTCCAAAGTGATGGTTACACACCATTCATAGGAGGACATGCTCCCAAGTTAAATTAATTCATATAGAATTGGGGAAAATTCCTTTATTAAAAAATTAATTATAAAATGGGATATTTTATACATGTACAACTGAACAAGTCTTTATTCTTCAATTATTTTGTCAATGGATGATTTTCCCGCAATTTTCTCATTAATTATACCAAACAGTATTTAATAAATAAATAGGGAAAATTGAGGATAAATCTCCATCAAGAAATTAATTATAGAATGAGATTTATCATTGTACTTTTTTAAAATTTCAATTTCATATTGTAAAAGCTCAATTACTTATTGAAAAAGTCACTTACATACAACACAAAATATCAATTACATAATTTAAAAAGTATTATTATACAATTAATTTCTAAGGATTTATTTCCAAATTCTCTCATAATAAAAATATGGCATGCTCATAACTCAAGTCACAAGTGATTTTTTTGTCATGAGTGAGTTGATATGCCGCTTCTTCTCATAATTCTAAGTTGAGTATAATAAAAATTGTTTCAATTTTCAGTCTAACTTTAAGTTTTGGTTTAAAAATTATTCAACTTCAATACAATTCGACTTCAACTACAAAAATAATTTTATAGTTTAAATCAAGCTCAATCGATCCTTTAATAACTGCTTTAAAATATTTTGTTTATTTTTATTTTATATTTTCATATTTTTACTATTTCAATATTTTACTTAAAATCTTATTCAAATTAATTTTTTTTAAAATATATAATTTACTACTTCGAGGGATTTTTTGAATTTTTTAATTGACCAACTCTTTGTTAGGTGGATGGATTTTTTTTTCTTTTTCTTTTTTTATGAGAAGTGGAGGGGCTATTTATTTGCATTGGGACTCACATGTGTCCATGTGTGTGGTTCGTGAAGATAAATTGGTCGTGCGGGGATCTCAATACTGCTCGGTGATTCTTGAACGTTGACTGTTTTCAGACAAACGAGGCGTTGATTGGTAGTTATACGAAATCCAAAGATATAATCTTTATTTTTATTAATGGTAGTTTTGAAAATTTCTCCAGTTAATAAACGCTGACAAAAAAACTAATTAAACGTTCCACAATTCCTTTTCGTCTGCATCGTCATCCCTTTGTTTTTCCTTCTTCTCACTTCCGTGTTGGTGGCTGCCACCACAGTTCAAGGACTTTGGACGTCCCTTCTATTTTGAAATCTTGATTGAATCCTGCGAATCTTGTTCTCTGCTTCCGTGAATTTCAGAGAACCGGAGCCATCTTGGAGGTTTGATTTCGTTTTTCTTTTTAATTCTTGCTCTCGAGTTTTGAATTATATGTTAAGCGGAGTTTCAAATGAGCAACGGGGAGGGGACTCGTGAGGCCACCTCTCCCGATCCGTTAGATTCGTTCCCTCCCTTGCGGGTGCGGCAATCGGACCGTGGTGATGCTTCTCCCCCATCCTCTCGTTATTCATCATGCGGAGAGTCCGAGTTCGACCGATATTGTAGCGCGAACTCGGTCATGGGCACCCCAAGTATGTGTAGCGGGAACTCGGTCATGGGCACCCCAAGTATGTGTAGCGCGATCACAATTTTCAACGATTTTCCAGAATTTGATTTCGGGTCCACAAAAAGTTTCGGGATTGGGGGTTATAATAGCTCGGATAATTTCAGTTTAGGTGAACGAGTTGATATGAATCATAGGGATCGGAGGCTTTCGAATTCTAGTGTGTCGGACGGTACGAGAGATCTCAGAACTGGGCTTGGCAGTGAGGATATCAGAAGCCAGCAGAAATTAAAATACGGCTTAAGTGGATTGGAATTTTACGGCATTGATAATGATGAACTTAACATGACTATGCTTGATGATTCGAGTTCAATGGAGATTAAGCAATTCGAAAACAGTTCGAAGGGTGGTAATAGCTTGGAGAATTTTAATTCACACAACGGGGTTGAGATGAATCGTAAAGTCGAGAGGCTTTCGACTCCAAGTGTGTCGGATGGTGAGAGAAATTTCAGAAATGGGTTTGGCAGTGAGAATATCAGAAGCCAACAGAACTCAAACTGCGGCTCCAGTGGATTGGAATTCCATGGTGATGATAATGACGAACTGGCTATGACTATGCTAGATGAATCGATTTTCACAGGGGTTAATCAATCAGATAAGAATTTGGAGCTGGATTTTGATCACCATTATGCTGTAGAAGTTTCTGAAAGGTTTGCTGGACGTAATGAAATTGGAAGTGCCGAGGATTACTTGTCTAGTGACGCAGATGATAATGCAGGATATACTCTGTCGCATAAATTAAGTAATTTGGATGACAAGGGTTCTCGTTGTGAAATAACAGTTGGAGAAGTTGGTTCATCTTGTCCAGCTGATAAAAAGTGTGAATTCGACAGTTGTGATGCTCAATCTAAGTTTCCAAATGATGAAGGGGAGATAGAAAGGGAACAAGACAAGAACTCATCCATTTGCGAGCATTCCGAGGGTGAGGACTCAATGTACAACGATGGTGGTGGTGATGACAACAAAAATGATTATTGTTCATCAAGAAGTATTTATCATCATCAGGAGTCAGAATTACAACATGAGAATCCGCTCCTTATAAACTCTTCGGTGGCTTTTGGTTCAAAAGACCTGGATGATTATTTGCTAGAAGATGAGGGAAACGGTCAAGTTCCCCAGATGTTTAATGTATTTCAGAGTCAAAAAGAAAAGAATCCTGAAATTGACAAAAGCGCAGTAAATTTTGGTTCTGTGAGATCAACAGGTATTTCAATTGCTGGTCAAAATGAAGAAGGGAAAGATAAGAATGATTTGGTCATGTCTACTGAAAAAGTTGGAGAGACAAAAGATCTTGGTGAAGCCAAAGAAGTAAAAGTGGCTAGAGATTTTCCTGCAGCCTGTTGTCCAGTACAGGGAGTTGATAAGCTTACTAAAACAGCAGAAAGTTCTTCCAGTGCCTCAAGCAATCCTCCAAATATAGTCATATCGCATCCAGAAGATGCGAGAGGCATTATTGTTCTGAAAAATAATTTTTGTGAAACCGGTTCAAGCACCAAGGCCTATGAAGTTGATTTGGACCCGCTGGCAGATAAGGCTTCTCAGCATAGGGATTTAAATGTTACTGATGGTGGAACAATTGTAAAGGAGAATGAGTACATGATCACTGAAAAATCTATGGGCATTAGTGTTGTTCAACATGTAGAAAACTCAGAGGTGAATAAATCTAAGTTCAAATTTGACAATTTTTCTGAAAGCAAAATTGAAGCCAGACTTCCCAGTTCAACCAAACAACCTTCGAATATGAATGGAGATTCCTCAAAGAATCTGGAACAAATTGGAATTCCTTCGAATTCTGGAACGAAGGAATCAATAAAGAGCTTCTCCACCTCGACAAATTTCTCAAAGAAAAGTCCTCTGACATCTCAGGTGAGTCATTAATGCCATTATCTATCATTTGATCGTCTTCCACTTTTCTGAATTATTGCCAGTATCTTGCCACCTCAATTGGGTTCGGAATGCAAACTTTGAAACTTGATGTTGATCTTCATATGGCAATTCTAATTGAAGCTAAATATATGAAAATTTTTTGGAAGATATTTTAGCTGACAAATAAAAATTTTAACTTATCAGCTAACTTGATAAGATGTACTCGGTATGATTAAATAATTATTCAATGTTGAACGCATTGGATGAATCATCCAAGTAGCTTTCTTATTTTGTGTGTGGAAGTCAATTCTTCTTTTTGTTGTTGAGAAACAATTTGTAATTGTTGTATGGCTGTACATTTACCTATGTGCTAGTTTAGCTATTCAGCTGAATCAGTTCTTGGTTCTGTCATTGTTGATGAGCTGGTTTGGAAGCCTTCTTTTAAGATCCGTTGATTGAACTTTTAGCAGCCGCTGCAGCAGCAATAGTAATAGCAATGTAGTTCTAGTTGATTTTCATTTTTTAAGTTGTAGCTCTACCATCTGATGCAATTTTATGTTGCCTCTTCAAATAAATGGTTTTATTTGCAAGTACTTTAGTATTTCAAGATTTGTCAGTGGTATTGGAGTTGTTTGTTTTATGCATATATGTTTCTTTTAAATTTTTCACCTTAAAATTAAAGCCTTTCTTGTCAAATGTGCTTGTTAGGGCAACATTTATTCACTGCAAAGGGTTCTAACATGGGTCTTGTGTTCACTGAATGTCGCAGATAGAGAATTCTGAGCTAAACGAATTTTATGATGATGTTGTCCATGAAATGGAAGAAATTTTACTAGACTCTGTCGATTCTCCTGGGGTTAGGCTTGCTCAGGGTAATAGATATCATGAGCCGCTGTTTTCTATGCCTTTAAGAGATGGCGGGTTGACAGCATCTACTTCTGGCACTGATGATGCTTATCTTCTAGTTCAACACCCTGTGCAAATAGATAGGATTGAAGTGGTAGGTGCGAGGCAGAAGAGAGGAGATGTTTCTTTAAGTGAAAGATTGTTGGGGGTGAAGGAATATACTGTCTATAAAATAAAAGTGTGGAGCAGCAAAGGTCAGTGGGAGGTTGAAAGACGATACCGCGATTTCCTCACTCTCCACCGTCAGATAAAAACCTTATTTGCTGATCATGGATGGATTTTACCTTTGCCATGGTCTTCAGTTGAAAAAGAATCCAAGAAGATATTTGGAAGTGCATCTCCTGATGTTATTGTGCAGAGAAGTGTCCTAATTCAAGAGTGCTTACATTCCATTCTTCACACCAGGTTCTATTCAAGTCCTCCAAGTGCCTTAGTTTGGTTTCTGTCCCCTCAAGATTCATGTCCCAGTCCGCCTGCATCGAGTCTGCTGGTGGCTCAGTCTTCTATAATGGGAGGGACAAAAAATGGAGACCTTTCCACACTGGGGAAGACCGTATCACTTATAATTGAAATTCCACCAAACAAATCTATGAAACAGATGTTAGAAGCACAACATAACACGTGTGCTGGATGTCGTAAGCATTTTGATGATGGAAAAACCTTGATTTGGGGTCTTGTAGAGACATTTGGATGGGGAAAGCCCCGAATTTGTGAGTACACTGGACAATTATTCTGCTCTTCTTGCCATACAAATGACACTGCTGTCTTGCCAGCAAGGGTTTTACATCAATGGGATTTTACTCAGTATCCAGTTTCTCAGCTGGCAAAATCTTATCTGGATTCTATACACGACCAGGTAATGTTAAGAACTATCGACTGCATTTTATAGATAACATCTTTTTTATTTGTCAGGTATATGCTTATATCAGAGGTTCTGATAGAGCACTCAACTCTAATAAGCTTATGACAAACAAAAATCAGAAACAGACTACAAACGATGTGGGACACTGATAATCCTATTACTGAGTACTGACTAATAAAGACTGATTGCAAGAAAATAATGGTTCAAGCCAATCGCATGTCCCTGGTACACCCAAATACAGAAATTACAATCAAAATAACACAATCACATATAACCAGATGAACAAGACACATGAGACAGAGGCTATGGACTTTTGAGAGGCCAGAACTCTGCCATCACACCCCCCCCCCCAAAGAAAAACAAAAAAGAAGAAAGAAAGAAAGCACGCACTTAGAAGTTGCTTGTATTATTTTCTAGTTTTCGTTTATGGGCACAATAAATATTCTCAATGAATTTTCTCTTGCAGCCCATGCTTTGTGTCACTGCAGTTAATCCATTCCTTTTGTCAAAGGTCCCAGCATTGCTTCATGTCATGAATGTCAGGAAAAAAATAAGGACTCTTCTTCCATTCATTCGTTGCCCATTTCGGAGGTCTATCTACAAAGGACTTGGAACTCGGAGATATCTTGTTGAGAGCAATGACTTCTTTGCTTTAAGAGATCTTATTGATCTGTCCAAAGGAGCCTTTGCTGGTGAGCTTTTACTTGACTAACTGCTTTCTGTGGCTCTAATGGAGTTATTCTTAACTTATATGTACACACACATTTACATGTTTAGCATATGTCTCTTTGTTTAATGGAGAGACCTGATCATCTATCAGATCAATAGTTAGTTTTGAAGTGTTTTTGTTGCAGTGAGTGTCCCTGATGTAATAATCTGTTAATGCAGCACTTCCAGTTATGGTTGAAATCTTGTCATCTAAAATCCTGGAACACATCACTGATCAATGCCTCGTGTGTTGTGATGTTGGTGTTCCGTGCAGTGCCCGACAAGACTGTAGCGATCCATCTTCTCTTATTTTCCCTTTCCAGGTGTGTCTCTGTCCGTATCCATGTTAATAATGGACTGGATAAAAAAGCTACTTTTGTCTCGAGAAATGAAATATAACGTGTGTTTGCAAGAAATTGCTTATCTTTTGATTGCAATGTGGCACCTCTTAAGTGCAGGGTGTGCTCTAGATAATGAGTGGTGGTGGTAGTAAGTCTGAAAAATCTATCAATTCAGATATTTTTTATGAACTGCAGACTACTGAATAGCTAAAGTGTGGATTGCTTCTTAAGAGATCTAAATCGTTTCAAAATAAGGTGTGGTTATTGTCTTAGAATTCCGGCATGTGAAGCCAATAAATAGAGATCCTTTTATGCTTCTCTCAACAAGTTATTGGCCCCTGTTGGCGGTGTTTATTTGTCAGCTCTTTGAGGCTCTTGTCTGGCCAGTTCCTCTATTTTGTGTAAAAAATATACGCGTAGTGAAAACTCGTTGGAATATATCCCACATTTTCTCTTAATTGAAGCATTCCTTTATTTTGCTGAGAAATCAATAGTCAGTCCCATCGATGCTTTCCTTCTTGGGACCCACCCGTTTCCTAACCTCATTTTTGTGATGGATTTGCGTTTGTGAATTATTGAAAAATGTTGTCTTAATTTGAGTCCAAATATATTCGCAGGAAGATGAGATTGAAAGGTGTAAAGCTTGTCAGTCAGTATTCCATAAGCGATGCTTCAGAAAGCTCTCCAGTTGTACCTGCGGGGCGCTCCTCAGATTGGATAAAATTACACGAGGAAGTTCGTTTTTGTTAGGGAGGGGTTTGTCTTCTGGGTCGTCATCCAGATTCCTGTCTGGCTTGTTTACAAAGGAAGATCCTCACAAGACCAGGGATCATAAAGACGAAAACATTATCTTGATGGGTTCCTTACCGAGCGTCACTCTATGAACACGAGTACGTTGATGGGTTCTGTCTATATCTCATCTTGATCTGCTAGGCCATTCAGCGCTGGTTACATCTAAAGATGTTTTGTTCAATGACCAGAATTGTCCATCCAGTCATTATTTTTTATTTTGTTATTGTTATCCTTTGCAACATAAAAATTTATGTACAGTTTTGTGTATCATAGCTTCCAGATTTGTCTCTGTTCGTCTCTTTTGTTTAAATTCCTTACTGTATAAAATTTCAGCTTTTATCAGATTCTCTCACGGCACTACCATTACTCCTCTGTTCTTGTTACTAGGGCAGAGAGAGTGTGTAAATTTTGGTCCTATTTGTAAGGCATACGATGTAATTTTTGATATAGGTGGACGAATTTACCCTTATTAAATTTTTGGCACTTACTCCTGTATGCTTCTCTCCTATGAATGAACCCTTCAATTTTGTCTTTTTCCATGCAAATCATCCCATCTATTCGACTCCCCTTCTCTCTGTTTTTTTTTTTTTTTGGTGAGAAAAGGGGCTAAGCCCAGTCAAGTATCTAACAACAATTTTCCTAGGTATTTCCATCCCTCTTAGGTCTCCGTAGAATATTTCCTGTACTTTTACAGGATTTAAGGCCCAAGTAACTCGAGTCTGTCGCTGTTGGGATGCCATCGCTGCTACTCTATCCGCACATCTGTTCCCTTCCCGGTACACATGCTTGATCTGGAGCTGCCAATCTCGTCTGAGCACCTCCTATAAACCCGTCCGGTTGAGTTCCCATGCAACCATTCTCCACAGTCTCCTCTGATAACGCCTCCACACCCAGCGCTTCCATTCACCTTGCTCCAGCCGTCAGAGTTCAATTTGCACCAGCCCAATTGTGGAGGTTTCCACGAAACCATAATGGTTCGTTCCAGCCTCCCCCTGTTGGATTCCACCGCCCCATCGCTTTTTGTAATCTCGAATCTGTTTCTTAATAATTCCTCCTTGCTGCTGTGGTTTTGTGAAATCAACATTATGTATTTTCATGTTGCACCATTTCCATATATACCAGCAAGCTGTAGCAAAAATTTCTGGCCATTCATACGTCTCCTCACTTCCCCCTCTGTTCCTTAAATTGTTAAGAAGCCAGTTTTTCCATCCACATTGTTGGCTGATTCCTTTTCTGAAGGGTTATCCTAACTGTGCCCAGGCTTGAGCAGCGTAGGGCCATTCTCGTAATGCATGGCTGATATCCTCCGTGGAAAGATGACAAAGTTCACAAAACCCATTCCCATCGTCCCACTTGCTCCAGGTTTGTTTTGTGAGCAGTTTTCCGTGTAGCAGTAGCCACATGAAGACCCGGATCCTTTCTGGAACTTTGAGCTTGCAAATAATTTTCCAAGGCGATCTGCCATCAGCCGATCCGCGCCGCGTTCCTGTTTCAGCCAGGTATAAGTGCTGGTAGTAAACTTACCATTGCTGGAAAGTCTCCACTGGGGTTCTTATCTCCCCTATGAATATTATCGACTCCCCTTCTCTCTTTTTAGTCCATTCGGTTCCCCTTCTCTCTCTTTATTGATTGATAAAGGAGTACAATCCGTTATATTAGCATTACTTTATTTTAATAGGTATTTATTACATTTATTGAATCCCATCATTAAATGCTAATATTTAGTATTTTCAATTTTTTTATTTTTAAAGTATTAAATGGGGTAAAGTTGAAATTTTTTTAAATTTTAAGATATAATTGATGAAATTTAAAGTTTTTTTATATGTATGAAATATATTCAAAGTGACTTATGAATAGAAATACATGAGTATCTCGTCGAATCGGTGATGTGGCTAGTTGGTCAAAAGTAAAATTTACTTGTGAGCATGACTCATTAACTTGGAAAGCACATTTGTTCGTGTCCATTGGAAAATGAAGAATTTCTTTTTTCTGGGCATAGGTCCTTAGTTGAAACTCAAAAGTAAAACTTGGCATGAATCATTAATTGGGGAAGCACATTTGTCAATGTCCATTGGAAAATAAAGAATTTCTTTTCTCTAAACACATACATTCTTTTGTTCGAATCATCAAAATAAAATATAGACATATTTCTCAAATGAGATCTCAACCTTAGTTTAATATATTATAAAAAATCAACCATTTCGTTGGAACCAAATGAAAATGAAGCATTTTTAAAAACAAGGAAATTGTTGAAGATGGACAAACCATTTTAGGTGATAAATTTGATGATAATATTTATGCATAGGAAGTGAACAAGTAAATGAAATCAAACCCAGAAACTTAGCAGGGTATTCGAAGTTGCATCACTTGGCAGGAAAATATGAGTATTGACTGAGGGCAAATGGGTGGGTCACCTTCAACGTGTGGATTTAGAAATTACACCATTCAAAGGCAGTTAGAGGTCTTGCCTGAATGTAGGTGGACAACTACCCCTGGCTTATACGATGGAAATCTATCAAATTTACAAGCATGAATTGACATGTAGGCATTTGAATTAACAAAATTAGACTTTTTGCAATGTGTCTGATGTAAATATCATGTATTGGTTAGAGATATGAAGGTAAGCGTTTTAAAACTCATATCTACAATTGGTTTCAACCTTGAGTTTTCAACAAATCAATTCAGTAACGCAGAATTCTTTTGTTCAAGGATCGACAGCATAAAAAACAACTAACCACAATTCACAACTTAAAATACAATCTGTGTGAAAAGCAGCAGTTGCAGTTTTGCCCTCTGTGATCGTCTCCATTGGACTTGTTCTTCATTTCTTAAAGCATCTGAAGCGAAGCTGTAGAAAATGCAGGACAATCTGACTGTATCCTCTTTAGCGGTCTCGGCCTAACATTTTCTGAGGCATTTATTCCTCACAACTAGAAAAATTTACACTTAAATAATGCAAAATGATTATCGAGGAGAAAAACAAATAATTAAGCTGCTTTGGAACGTTTGACAAAATTACTACCCATGTCATAATGCTCGGGAAGCTCGGTTCATAATCTTAAATGATATCACCGTCATCATCTCCGAGAAGAGAGAGTGAAAAGGGAGCAATTGCCACATTAAAGGATGGGGATGAGCCTATTCTATCGATGTATATCATCTCAAAGTCACCTTCCTGAATTATAACGCAACTGACATGTTAGGCAAGTTGACATCAATTATGAACTGAACAAAACAGATGTAACTAATGGATTTAAAACTACTGATAAGCACCCAAATTTTGTTCTTGAAATAACTGTATAGCAGATTCTGCTATATCAAATAAATGGTGAACATTGTGCGCTCAATAGCCTTTGTTTAGGCTTTTCCTTAAGCATTACTGCCCCAATTTTCATGACCAGCCCGTTGTAGTGTTTGACCATCAATGCAAACTCAAATCTATGTCACGTGTTTATTTCTAAAGCCAAGACAGTGAAGTTCCTGAAGTGATTGTAACGAGGTCACTCAATCAAAACATACAATTTTTTTTTTCCAAAAAGGATCAATTATGTAATAATGAAACATAAAAAAAATCTATTTATTATGTTTTTAAAAGAAAATTTAATAATAAAAGATACTGACTTCCACATGCACGCACACAGATATACTGACGCCCAAGTATCCTAATGATGTTATCGAATGAAGTAAGATAACCAATATTCATCAACTGTTGATGTCTTCTCATGGAAAATTATTAATTTTACCCACAATAGTATAAGAACACTAAAGCTAAAATAATTCATATTAATCAATAGAGTCAACTGATCAAAAGAAAAATAAATGTCTTACCATTCTACCACTAGGGGTGTTCAATGGATATCCTGAAGAGTACTCAAAACCAGTCCTAGGAAGTATAACTGGTTGTTCACCAACATCCCCGATTCCCCTGTCATATATAAAGTACAGAGGCTTATTGAAATTAAATCCCCTCAACATAAAAGATAATCAAAGACCAAAATGCAAAAACCCCCCCCCCTCCTCCCCAACTTAAAAGAGTTACGATTCATTTCCATCAACTTTAAAATTTGATTGATTGTCTTTTTGTTGACTTGGTCTATTTTAACCTACATGAATATATAGTACGTATATTATTTTGCTCAAGATTATGAATCTGAAGAGTCTGTGATCAACTATTAAATCAGAGGAGAAAAATTACACAGCTCTCTAAGTTGATAGACTTCTTTCTACTTTTGCCGAAACAAAATGTAACTGGAAAGTTTAGGAGATTATAGCATAGAAACAAGTAATTTACTTACCACACGTTTTCTGTCTTCCCATTAGCATCAGTTATAATCCAATGCCTTCTAAAGAGTTGAATGGGTCGGTCTGAATTATTGGTAATTCTTATTCTGTATGCAAAGAAGTATATCCCTTTGGAAGGTTGACTTCTGCCCTCTATGTAAGTACTCCTAACTTGAACCCTTATCCCCTGAATAAGTCGAGATTTACTAATGTTAACAGTGGGACATTTATTTGTTTACAAGCACTTGATGCCTCAAGCGCAACAGATTTTGCCACTTTCCCTTGAAATCCAAAGGATTAATGTATCCTACCGTATAAACCACCACAAACCAAACTAGTATTCTGAAACAGTTATCTTAGAATTACACACAATTCTTGTAGAAGGGGTCAAATACCTCAACCCATCCATATATATAATGAAGATCCAAGAGAAATCAATTGAAGAAAGGAGCTACACTGATTTGAACCAATTAGTATGCAAGGCATTTTTATAAAAGCAGCTTCATTTTTGTTTTATTGAACATTAATCCCCCAAGAAAGTATCTAAGATACTAGTAAACTCATTCTAGTCCGGATAACAATTTCTGCTTAGAAAAGTTTAGTAGACATACCAAGGTTGTGGCATCACTGGAACATTTTAACAGAGAGTGAGGAGCAATATCTTTTAGCTCATCTCGGTGTCTAGCCGCGTCCTGAAAAGAAAAGGGTTAAACAAGGGTGTCAAACAAATAAAAATTTGCATGAGTTTTTATATCATGACCTGAAAATCAAGCCATTTTGTATCGAATTATAAAGTCTTCTCTGTACTATTTACTTCGCAGCAACCAACAAATCGTTATGTAACATCAGCAAATTAAGTACCTTGAACCTCTCATCGGCAATCGCTTCCTTCATCAATC
The DNA here is from genome assembly GCA_006871305.1 of Vachellia collinsii. NCBI lineage: Eukaryota > Viridiplantae > Streptophyta > Magnoliopsida > Fabales > Fabaceae > Vachellia > Vachellia collinsii. The sequence continues at coordinate 18,697 of QFDD01000965.1, forward strand.
TTCGCAGATGCAGAACTGGCTCCTCCTCTTCAAGCAATTTTAGCGAATCTCGAATCCTTGCCGCTTCTTTGTAATCCTATACAAATTAAACACAAATTGTTCGTAATGGCCATTCCTTGAGAATGAAGATTCTAAGAGTCTAAACCCACAGACAGATAACGCTTGTATTCTCTATATCTTCCTTTTTAATTGCACAGATTGGAAGACTGATTTCATCTTGAACTCTAACCTCGGATCTCACAGCTACTTCCAACTGCTGCTTCAATAGGGCGTAGGAGTGAGACAAAGACGGAATCGAGCTCGGCGGACCTTGACTCTGCTTCTGACTCTGTCTCTGCCTTATACTCCGACTCTCTCTGGGGCCAGTCCCATGCCTTTCTGCAGCAGCACAAGCAATGGCAATCATATTTCTTTTCCTGATGTTTCTAGAATCCACCCACAGCACCCTCAAGCTCGCCTGAGATTCTCCGAAACCCGAGCTTCCGGGACGCAGAGCCCGCAAATCCAGGAAACTCTGAACACTTAATGACTGCATTCTCCCTCTAGTAATCCAGTCGAATCAAGATCAAGATCAAAATAGATTCTTTATTTCCCTTTTTGAACAATATAGTGGGTGGTTCAGTCAGTGAAAGCACGTTTTGTCCGTTGCGCGGTTTTGGTTTTGGACAGCGACGGGATAGGTTAAGCAGCGTTTTCTGGGTCCGGATGCTGACTTATTGTTACCGTTATCCAGTAGAGCACCGAAATGAATTAAACAAGACATGAGATCGCGGGCAAAAGATAGGATTTACCGCGGACCGTCTCTTAAATAACGATATTATGATGACCGGAGAAGATTCGCAGTCGGGAAACAGTCAGGCGGGTTCAGATATTTATGGTGCTTGGGGTTCAACGCAAAAAGAGAAGGCACTATTTGGTGGGATTGGGGTATGTGTGAGGTTTTTTTATATTCGTCCACTCGCTTCCATTATTGGCATATAATCACATAGGATTTTATTACTTACATTTTAACTGCTTAAAAACACTTTAAATTTAAATTCGTGTAAATGTAAAAAAAACTAAGAAAATCATTCTAATTGAGTTTGATACTAATTAAAAATATATTTTTAAATAATTTAGAATTGAACAATGGAGGAAAGAAAAGAAGATGGGGTGTCAGCTACTTTTTGCAAACATAAAATAACAGAGATTTTAATATCTTATGGATAAAATATTGTTTGGTTTTTAATTTTTCATAATTTGTTAAAAAACACTCTAAAAACACTAATGTAATTTTAGAGTGTCAATCAATAAATAATCATAAATAAACCATTTTTTATTTTTAATATATCAAAATGCCATTCAATGTATAATGTAAGTATGAAAGGAACGTGAAAAAACATTTGATAAATGCGCCAAAATTAAAAGGTAGCTGGGTGCACAGCTGACAAGGGGATGCCTTGGAAACGCTGACATTGATATCATCATTGCGAGGCTTAAAACTTCGATGTCTCACGTGCGTAGCAGTGTATAAATAGCTGTCGGGTGAATCCAAAAGTCCAAATTTAACGTCCATGCTATGCCGTATGCACTTTAAAATATCCATATTAGCAGTACAAGATCTGCTGCATTTTCCATGAGTTGGAAAACTACAAGAAGCTTGATGATGTTTGGTGGGGTTCCAATGAACTTAACTAAAGCTATGTTCATGAATAACTTTTTTAAATGGTTTTACGTAATCCGAAGTAAGTATGTGAGAGAAGTTTTATCTCAACTTACGTAAAAGTGATTTTTAAGTTTTTAACAAACAAGCTTTAATATGATCATTATCCATCCGATATTGTATCCTTCCCATTCCTGACAAGTCCAAATGAATTGGATTTACAAGAACTTAATTACAAGCTTACAAATATGGCTCATAGTGAAAGGATCAAGTATGAGTTGAGTACAATGAAGATCTGCTTGGGTTAGCCGAGCCACCAGTATGAAAGGAAGCATACAGTCACATAAGAGGAGCCCTTGGCTTGATTAAAGCAAACAAAGCCATCACCAAAGTAGTTGGAGGGGAGGGATCATATACAGTCGGATTGGGATATTGAGCTCAGATATGTTTTACGAAAAGTCATTCATCGTGCAGATATTGTGGTAAAAGATGCTCATCAAAATCCTTGATGTAGCGTCCAATTGCATGGGGAAATGCTGCAAGTTTAAATTGCTGTATAAGATGTAACTTCAAGCTATAACTTCACGTTTGAAAAAAAAATAGAGAAATGAATAAAAAAAAGAAAAGAAATTATGGATGAAAATATAAGAAATATATTCAAAATAAATCATGAATTGTATACAAGTATTATAGAGTTATATTATAAATAATATTGAGTGTCAAGTACTAAATAAGAATAGATCATTTAGTAAAATTTAAATATTGATTCTTTAAATTGTGATGATTGATCAATTCTATTAAATTTAACTCATTGGGAAAATAATTTTTTTGGTACAAAATTTTGAGAAATGATTAGTCCATCCTACTAAATTTTTTTTTTTAAATTTAGAAGAATAGCAAAATAGTTGAACCCACTTTTCTCTTGTACCAAGAAAAAACTTTTCCTAGCCTATTAGGCCAACTTCTACGTCCATGTTAGGCCCAACCCAAATGGGTCCACTGGCACCGCCATTGAAAATTCCAAAGGCAGCAAAATGACAATCTAGTCAACACAGGACAGTGCAACATGAGGATACACACCAGCAGGCAGCGACTGAAATAAAGAAAAGCGAAAATGTGACTCGGTGGGAAAACGAAAAGATAGCTGATGAAGGCGATGATGGGGAAGATTACTGTCTCAACGCTACCATTATCACCAACACCACCAACATTTACTTGTACACATGGAATCATCCGCTTTCTTAGCTGCAACTACTCGCATTTCCATTTCCACCAACACCTTTCTTACCGCGAAACGCTAACGCACTTTCTGACTACTACCCATGGCACCTATGATGCTCCTCTTTCCTCCATCTTTCTAATATCGGCCTCCAAAAATCCTGATCTTACCGTGTTTCCGAGAAAATGCCCAAGTAGTGTAAGCTTTCTTCTCGTTCTGGAGATCGGATGTTTCGGGATTGTCCTAAATTACGATGCTGCTCTTTTTTTTTTTTTTTTTAAGATTTCTAAATATCGCTTACTTTAGATTCTATTGCACAAATCTGAGTGCGGGCTACTTTGTTGGTATAATCGTCAGGTGCAGATGCTTGTTGTTTCCTTTGTCCTGTTTGTTTTTGGGTTTCATAGACCTGTCATTGGATTTTCCGATGGGATTTGATTTAGTAAAAGCAGCTTCTTGGTTCTATGGGGTTATGGCAGGCGGCCTGGCCTTGCATAATCGTTTTTTCTACTTATTTCTGTCATTGCTCACTCCGTTGGCCTGTGAGAAACCTTCGAAGAAAGATAGACGTTTCATTTTTGTTTGATCTCATTCTTTCGTTTGTCCATGGTTCTCACTGATGAGCCGGTTTTAATCTGCTAAATTTTCATAGGATTTATCAGCACCCAGTAGAGGTCTACGTATTCTTATATTACAAGGGAAATGGTATTTCAAATATGCGGTGGTGGCTTAAATCTTTCTGTTTTAGCTGGTTTCTTCTTAAATATGTATATTCATTAAATCTTTCTGTTTTAATGAGCATGTTGTTTTTGTTATCTGAAATGTGTGTGCCTGTGAATTTTTCAAAACTAGAAAATCCTAAATCATGTTTTGCTAGGCTAGACAGGTGTATTAGACCGATATTTTATTTTATTTTTTGTTTTCTTTATAGGAACATGTTTGAAGGGGACGATGTTTATCCCATGTTACCCTCTTCTGTTGGGGGAAATAGATTGCAGTATGATACTGATGGAATTCCGCTGCAGTTGTTTGGAGAGTGTAAGTATTTCCGAGTGGCTGACTTCTGATTTGTTACTTCCTTTCTTAATCTGATGTGCTTTGCAATTTGTACTTCAGTAATATGCATGATTTGATTGTCACATTGTATTTTGATTGGTTTCATGCTTTACGTAAATGCACCATACAAACTCTTCATTTTTCATTTGCATTTTTGCATGCTTTCCTTGCTTCCTAGTTCCTCGCCCCCTGCATTTTCTCTCAAATATTTTCTCCCACTTCTGACATTTTGGTCTTTTGCTCACATTCACCGACTATTATTTGTCTTTTTTTGTTTCTTCTCTTTCTAAACTTTGAACTTTGGAGTATGGTGGAGTTTATTACTCCCCTTTTCTGGGATGCTGATTATAGTAGCGGTACTTGTGTATCAATTATCTCTTTTAGTGCCCTTAGTCAGTTTGCTGAAGACCATAATAACTTCGTCACAGCTCAAGTTGGGTGCAACATTGGTTCCTTAAACTGTGGAGGAGGTGAGCATAATCCTCTTATGGAAACAATGAAAGGAGGTGCAGGAGTAGGATCACTATCAAGAGAGCGCAAGCATCCAATATCTCTTAACAATAAATCTTTTCAAGATAATGTTGGTCATTCTGGATATGCCCCAAGCATGGTTTCTACTGGTCTGAGGCTTTCTTATGAGGAAAATGAGCACAATTCTTCCATCACTTTTGCCAGCAAAGGCGTTAAAGCCTCACTTCCCATAATTTTGCCCCTTGATGATAATTTAAAGGTTGAAATTGATCAGCAGAAAAAAGAGCTTGATTGTTATATCAAGTTTCAGGTAAGGGAACTTTGTCATTACTTATTTATTTCCTTTGTGATGTGGTCTGTGGCGTAGAATTTATTGCATAATAACTAAATCTCTCTTCAGGGGTTTCGTTCTTTTCTAAATGAGTCTAGATAGAACCTTGTTTGCTGCTGCTGAACCATAGCAAGAATTGATAGTGAAGTTTAATTTTGTTGATTCAGGAATTTGGGATCTTGTTTGTTATTGTCGTGGCCTGTATTAGATTCCTTAAGTAAACTGATAATCAAAGCAGTTTGTATAGCCATCCATGTGAAAATTATTGCTCACTGTTTTGCATGTGACGAGATTGACGATTCTGTTATCTGGCAGACTGCATATTCACATCTTACCATGACCATATTTAACAGGAGGAGAACACCATCAAAGGTCTGAGAGAAATGAGGCTAAGACACATGGTTTCTTTTCTGAGTGCCATTGAGAGAGGGGTTAGCAGTAAGCTGTATGAAAAAGGGCTAGAAATAGAGAATATGAAGTACAAGAACCAAGAATTATTAGAGAAGATAAAGCAAGTTAGCATGGAACTTCAATCCTGGCAGTACAGAGCGAAATATAACGAGTCTGTTGTCACTGCGTTGAAGAACAACTTACAGCTAGTCATGGCACAATGTGCCATGCGTGGTAAGGAAGCTCAAGGTGAAAGAGAAATAGAGGAGGTAGCTTCATGTGGGAATACAGGTTATGAAGGAATTACAGAGCATGCTGGAGATTTGAATTCCTTGAAGAGGCAGATGAGTTGCAGGGCTTGCAAAGTCAAAGAAGTGTGTGTTTTAATGTTGCCTTGCAGACATTTGTGTCTGTGTAAGGATTGTGAAGTACTTGTTGATGTGTGCCCTGTGTGCGGGACCATGAAGACTGCGAGTGTTGAAGTATTTATGTCATAGGAATATGATTTTAACGTACCCTTCAAGTTACCGAGTAATATGGAGATAAATGTGGGGGAAAATGTAAGATGGCGTTTTTCTTCTTTCTTCAAACTCGTAAACATGATGAGAGCTTTCTTCCAGGTTATTTTTCTTTGGTTTAACTGAATAATAATATCTTTATTTTCATTTTGGGAGTATATATCTTCCTCTTCTGTAATACTAATAATAAAACGCATTTGGATTAAACTCACTCTATGAGTGATCCATTTCTATTTCTGAGCGATTGCTCAAACTTGACGTATTTTTAGTTTTCCCCCCTTTCACCATGTGAGAATTCTCTCATGTTTAATGCTGTAATATTTTTTATTAATAAAAAATTTTACACCTTCTATTAGATTAGAAGTAGGTCCAAATTTTATTACTCCAAAAAAAAAATTGAAATTCGCTTCTGAAGCTTAGAATTAGAATTTAGAATCTGTTTATATATATATATATATAGATTTGGCAATCTCAAAATTACAAGAATAAAAAAGTGTCATGAGCTATGATAAGTTTTGATGTTAAGAAATTATAATATGTTGACTTCTTCAGAGATTTTGTTTTTGGTAGTAACTTCGTTCCCCGTATCATTTTAATCACAAAATCCCGACGTTCTTCCCAAGTCGCAAAAGGTACGTAAGCACCCGTGAGTGGAATATCCAGCGTATTTGAATCTAGATTCAGTTTTCACTGCGGTTTGCCCGGGCAGCCGTAAATCCCATTTATATATTTCAGAAAAAAGAAACATCTTTGCCTTTCCGTTTCTCTGCACTGTCACCTTCTCTCCTACCCACTCTTGCTCCAAAACAGTGTTCGCCATAGATCCGTTCCTGAACTTCGAAAATGCAGAGCGCAGCCTTCATTGTCACCCCTTCGCTTACTCTTCTCAAACCTCTCAGACCTTCCACCTCCAATCGCTTCGTTCCTACACATTTCTGTCTCTCTGCTTCCTCATCCAAGCCCAGTGAAAGCTTCTCCTCCTCATCCTCGTCGTGCCATCGCCGGAACTGGTACGTTGCTTCCTCCTCCTCTTTCAAGTTCAGGCCCTCAACATCTTTGCCCACTCCTGCTTCGTCTGATTCTGATGCTACTCGCTTTGAGGTCCGCGCAACTTCTGTGCCCGAGAGCGCGGATGAGAGTTCCAACGCCTTATTCAAAACTCTGCAGCTTGGATCCTTGTTTGGCCTCTGGTACCTCTTCAATATATACTTTAATATCTACAATAAGCAGGTATTCAATCTCAATTCCTGTCTCATAACTATTTTGTTCTTTCTATTTTCACATTTTAAGCTGCGGAGGAAAAATTATGGAGATTTGGTGGTGAATTATTGTCTTTCTTTTCTTTACTTTTGGCATTAAACGGCCCAAAATTTTTCCAATTTTGAATCATGGTCGGTGTACGATCGAACTGCTGAGAATTTGTCACATAGTATTGGTGCTTTTGAACTTTCGAAACATGTCATATTAATTCAACGGCTCAGTCCGGATTCCAGTATCACCGCCTTGTTTTTGTTGTGATAATTGATAAATGTTCTTTGAAAAACTTTCTGATACTATCGGTTAATATTCGTCTGAAGAAGGCAGACATTGACATATAGTATTAGTCTTCCAAAGCTTGCAGTTGAAATCCGTAAGCTTCCAATTACAAATGGCGGTGGCTGGATAAACATATGAATGAGGAATTAATTCTTCTTTCTCGAGATTCTGGATAGTATTTAAATTTAAACTTTTACTGGTTTCCTTGCTCACAGGTCTTGAAGGTGTACCAGTTCCCCGTAACTGTCACTGCAGTTCAATTTGCTGTCGGGGCTTCCCTTGTCTTATTTTTATGGACTTTTAATCTCTATAAAAGGCCTAAAATAAGTGGTTCCCTGGTATTTGGCTTTGTGCTGAATTATATATTCTGTCTTATATTCCTTATTTGAGCTTTGTGTGTGTGTGTGTGTGTGTTCAGTAAATAGTAATTGACTCTAATTCTCTAAGTGACTTATTGGCAGCTTGCAGCTATACTGCCTTTGGCTGTGGTACACACCTTAGGGAACCTTTTCACTAACATGAGCCTTGGAAAAGTAGCCGTGTCTTTCACCCACACTATCAAAGCAATGGAGCCTTTCTTTTCAGTGGTTCTTTCTGCCATTTTCCTTGGAGAGGTGATAATACATTGCTGCTTCCAGTTTCTTTTATTTTCTAAATGTAACCCCTGATATTGTTTAGTTGGATAATCTGATGCCTGGTATTATGATTTCTTATAGTTAGGGAAGTGGTATTTTATGTAACCGTCTAAGAGTCATAATTGGTAATTATGTAAATCACAAGTAGCATACTGGTGTATATATCATTCACTGGTCATTGATTTCTAAGTTGCCAACCTTAGTAGCTCATTTCACCGTCTCACAGATGCCAACTGTGTTGGTGGTTGCTTCACTTGTGCCTATTGTTGGTGGAGTGGCACTGGCGTCTGTCACTGAGGCGTCATTTAACTGGTAAGATCTCCCTTCTCAGTTCTTTACCTTAAAGGGGGTGAGAATGAGAGAGAGCATATCATGATTATAGAGGAAAATAATTGGCATTTGAATTCTAATTTGCTGCCCATTCTGTGGAATACCTGAAAGGGCTGGATTTGGGAGTGCAATGGCATCTAATTTGACATTTCAGTCTCGTAATGTTCTCAGCAAAAAGGTCATGGTTAATAAAGAGGTAGTTTGCTGATCTTGCATTAGATAGCATTTTGTGGCACTCTTATCTTGATTTGCGTCTTTTTAGGAAGAGGAGAAAAATAACATGTGTTTTGTTCTTCTCAGGAAACAATGGACAATATAAACCTCTTCTCAACAATAACTGTTATTTCCTTCTTTTTGTTAGCACCTGTGGCTATCTTCATGGAAGGCATCAAATTTACGCCTGCATACCTCCAATCTGCCGTGAGTGTCTTGATGATTAAAATCGATATATATTTTCTCTTAGCGAGGGAATAAGTTAAAAAAATGTTCTGGGCTGTTGAGCTTGTTAATCTTTAATCATGTCATCTTTTTTAACAGGGGTTAAATGTTAGACAATTATACACCAGATCTCTTATTGCTGCGCTCTGTTTCCATGCATATCAACAAGTGAGTTTTCCTCTTCCATGCATAACTCTAGATTTTTTTTGCCTCCTGCTATATTATCTTATCTTGTCAGTATAAGTGTGACGTCTGAAATTAAAGAAACTAAGTTAGAATTCATTTTGAAATAATCAAGAGACTCTATGTCATTCCAATTAGGAATGGCGTTCTGAATGCTACATGTTCTGAGTCTTATGACCGTCTCATGGAAAGCATGTAATTCTGTTGGCCTTACTTTATTGTCTACATATAGTTCTCTGTCTTAATGCACGCTAATACAATTCTGTATGAATGGGTTTTGCAGGTTTCTTACATGATATTGCAGAGGGTATCACCTGTTACGCACTCTGTGGGTAACTGTGTGAAGCGGGTTGTGGTCATTGTGAGCTCTGTCCTCTTCTTCAAAACACCTGTATCACCTATCAATGCTTTAGGTAGATTTTCATTCTTGCTTCATTCTGCAACAGTTAAAGCTCCTTGTTAACATTAGCTTAATTGGTGCCCAAGACATATGATGATGAGATTTCATGTGCTTATTTTTCTACAGGCACTGGTATTGCTCTTACCGGAGTGTTTCTTTATTCAAGGGCTAAGCGAATTAAGCCAAAGCCAAAGACAGCTTAATAGTGGGTAAAATTGTGCTAAGTTGCGCTGTAAGTTGGTGAAAGCCAGATGATAGCTATGCTTTTATATTCAATTTGTAGGTTAGGCAGGGAATTTGGGTGTTCTCATTCTTGTCCCCACACCTTTCTTTTGATTTTTCCTTCTTGCCTGGTGAATGTTACTGTTTATCGGATGAATAGCAAGTGGTTGTTCCGCTGCAAGGAAAATCCCTCGTCTGTTTAAGAATTTACCTTCGAGTGCGCTTTCGATTGTACAAATACAATGTCACGTGCACGAATATATGTAAATAGTCTTGTTGATTTGTTGGGGGATGTGCTGCACAGTATACGCCCACAAACTAATTCTCTATTTTTCCATTTCCCAACTTCGGAAATTGGCAAGGCCAAAAGATATGAAAGGAGAATTTATGGTTATATAATAGTCTTGGGGATTGGCCAGCCACTCCCATTAATTAAAAAAAAACCCTTTTTCCCTTTTTCGGGACCAAGAAAATACTAACTTTTATGACTATTCGTGGCAAATGGAGGCAAAGCCTCAGAGGGCATTGAAAACGTAATTTTTCCTTTTAAAAATAAAATTATGAAATCTAATTTTGGTTCATTCATCCATATATTTGAAGAAAAATTCAACTCTATTCCATTGAGGGGGTTGATATATTCTCTATCTGGTCTCAATTTCCAAGTTATATCACTAGTGTTCCTGTTTATAATCAATGCGAACCATGATAATCATACAAGATTATGTCAAGCAAAGCTCCATCAGATTGTATTGCTGATTTGATTTAATATAAATTTATATTTTACTTTGTTTTTAATCATATAAAGCTAGTTCATCACCTTAGTTGGGAAAATGAGAGTAGAGTCCTATGAAAGTATAAAAATATTAAAAAAGTTATAATAACTTATTAATGGTGTCTTAAGGACTAGAGTTGGGAATTAGGGTCAGTCCGTTTAGGTCTGAGTCTCAAATTCCCACCCTTTTCTTAAATCCAGCCCTCGAGAGGTCGAGCTGCGGGCCTGAGGCCATTTCGCTTTTTTTTTTTAATACAATATTAATTTTAATACCAATACAATTCCTTTACTCAAAAATATAAAAAGTCATATTTAATTATTTAAATAACTACATCGATAATAATAAATACTCTGAAGATCTTAAACTTAAGTTCACAAATCATACAACATAAGATTGTTTCTTCATCAATCTTCAATTTCAAGGATAGTTGAATTTGACTAAGCTTTATTAGGAATTGACTCAGAAGACCCTATTTCAGTGAGGTGAAAAATATCAAGTATTTCATCTGTAACACCACCACCACCATCATCATTTTCAGTCTTTGGCAAAGTTGGATATGAAAATTATTTTCAGTAGTAGTCACATGCTTTATAATTAGAAGTAAGAATATGTTTAAATGTTATTAATGTAATAAATAAAATGATAGAATAAAAGTTTATATTTATTCCCCAATTCTACAGCTCAACACCTAAGTTCAACTTTAAATGGATCATTCAACTTTCGCTATTGAGGGTACATTTTAAATTTTGTGTGACTTGGCATAATTGACAAATTGCTAGGTATGAGTTATTTATTGCATGCTGTTACATGAAACAACATACTCCTCTGATTCTTAATCTAATTAGAGTGTTCATTTTGGTTTTAAATATAGGATTTATTTTAGAATTTCTATCAATTTTTTTTTCTAAATTATCCTTATTGATGCTTTCTTAATAATAATTAAGTAAGAGAGATGTGGAGAGAATTAAGAGAGATGATTAAATTGTTTTAGGAAAAGACATATCATATTAACTCACTGAATTTATAATATCTTTAATATAATCAAATTTGGTGAAGAGATGTTACATCTAGACTCAGAAGCTGTATAAGATTTCAGAGTTAAAACCCTTCATTGGCAAGGAATCTTATATTCCTCAATTTCATTCCAGGTGACCTCATTCCCTATTTAGTGGACAGCATACATTTACATTCCCTGTTTAGTGGACAGCATACATTTGAAACTTTAGTAAAGAAACAAAATGATCAAAGACTGATCAGTCTCCCCAACCTTTAAAAAAAAAAAAAAAAACTTCACTAAATATGAGCATCCCAGTCCTGGCATAGAAACTCAGCATGCCATCATCTTCATTAATTCGCCTCCTCGCCATATCCATGGAGGATATCAGATAACTCCAGGTTGTCAGTCTCAGTCAACACGTGGCGAAGCCTCATCGAATAACACTTAAGGCTGGTGACAAGCCAAGGTGAACCAAATGTGCCACCTATAAAGTTCCTTCAATCTGCGGAAAACGCTGTTTAAGATCCCAAAATATCCACTGTTTCAAAAAAGAAAACTCTCGAGGGGGCACCCTACACCACGTCTCACACGCTAACATGCAGAGCTGACTCGGTCCTGTTTATGCATAACAAGTATCGAGTCATGAGTATACTTAATTGAAGAGGAACATTAACTGCATTTCAAAATGAGCTAACCAGTTTCCCCTTGACCATATTATGACTTTACGGACACAAAAAAAAAATACTTTTCTAGGAGAATAAATATCAGTGATGCAATAATAAAGGAGCAATGGCCAGGCTAGCTAGCAAGGAGTAAAATGGCTCCCTTATCAACCATCCGATTTGGCGTGGTCAAATTTCTAGTTATAAAGCTAGCGAAGGTTACATACTCACTGAAATAAATTATATGTTACAATAAAAGTTAGTAAATACATCTTCAATATCTTTTACCCCCATAACCAACAGAAGCTTTCAACTTCACTCCTTTTACCTTAAAACTAAAATTGTCCCCTCACAGTATCAAACGAAAAGTAAAGAACTAAATAGCATTATAAAGTAGCATATATGCTAGTGGTTGTACTCCAAGTCTTAAAATGTTTGATTCAATTTAATTAGTTTACATGTAATACGTGGTTAAAATTTTTCTGAACCATCTAGAACCAGAGCTGAGAGAAAACAAAAGGTAGTGGTATAAAGCAAAGAGAAACCATATTCGATCGGTTTGACAACATTAATGATGAACAACATAAATAACATAACGGAAGTATTATATACTCTTCAACTTCATTTATAATCTTAATAGCAGTTACTAGCATAGCAAAAAAACCAAAAAAAAAAAAAACAATAGAAACTTGATTTGGGTTAGTTAACTCATTTGAAGTTTGCGAATGGGTTATATCCAACCATAGGATGCTTCAAATATTAGTTAATGCATTCCAAAACCTCCACAATAATAAATTAAGACCAGTGAAGAACATGTCCTTGAAAGTGAAACATTATATAAGAAGATATTAGATGCTTCCCTCATTTTCTGTCTCACTCTCTGCCATGGATATTGATACAAAGATCAGACAGAACTATGTCTCCCAGCAGCCAATAATAATGCAGCTGCAAGAATTGAAAGCAAAATCCAACATAAAAGATCTCGAACTTCCTAATTTCGGTGTTCCTTCATCACAGGGTAATTTCTTGCAAGATTTACTCCATATAGATCCAGTTCAAGTACATGGGTCTTCACCATCAAATCCAGTTCCTGGGTTCCAAACTGCAAATTTTGTTAACCCTTTTGATACTTTCTCCTTTGGATGTTCATCAGCAGCAGCAGATTTTGATGTTTATGAGTCAAAACCATTCACTGAAAACATGAATGGCATTAATAGAGGGTATGCACATGATGTTGTGGAGATTTTCCAGTTTGGAGGTAATAATTATAGCCTCAACATCTCTAACGAGAGGAATCAAATGGAAATGGTGGATGCAGATCTGATAGGCAATAATTATTATTTGCCGTTTGACTCGCAAGAAACGACCAATAAACCAATGAATTTTGTAGTAGCAGACGATGAAGTCTCAATCATATCTGCAGATCACAGTTTTCTCAGAAGGGTTAGTCTGAATAATAAGAACAGAAGGTTATCAACTTCTTCGTCAATCAGAAGGACATGTAAAGTTCGGACCAAGTCCAACGTAGTAAAGGGACAATGGACGGTGGAAGAAGATAGGTACATATTGAACAAATTAAATTTTTTCTTCAAAGCTAATTAATTAATTCCAGTATTATTTTCCTTGCTTCATTTTGATATATACTTTTTTTTTTTTTTTTGCATTTTCTGCTAAACTGTAGGCTGCTAATACGACTGGTTGAACAATACGGAGTGAGAAAGTGGTCTCATATCGCTCAGAGTTTGCCTGGGAGAATAGGCAAGCAATGTCGAGAGCGTTGGCATAATCATTTAAGGCCTAACATTAAGGTTCTAATTTGTCTCTCATATTGTCTCTTATGTGCTAAGCATCAATTCTCTAAAAAGATATTCGTATGAAATATATACCACGTATGATATAAAATATATATAATCTATAGAAAGTATGTGTACGATGTTATTCTTGTGATACATCGGCTGCCAATAGAGTTGTGTTGTATTTTGGCATTGTATCATTAATTTTTTTTAGCTTGATACATTTTAAAATGCATTGGTATATTTTGAAATTTTCTAGAAAATTTCAAAAACTTAATAAAAAAATCATGGTAATATGAATGGAGATAAATATACAGATTGATATTTAATTTGAATAAAGAGAATTATAGTCTAAATTTGTTTTACGTTTTTATTGATAACTTACTATAAATATTTTTATTTTATTTTTTCTGCCATACAATATTTATATGTTAAAATTATAAAAATTAATACATTTACACACACTATAAAATATTTAAAATCACATTATTCATAGGTTTAAATCCAATCCGATAGTGTCTTCAACTTTTTTGTTTTGTTGGCCTTTTAATTTGTTGCAGAAGGACACATGGAGTAACGAAGAGGATAGGATACTGATCGAAGCACACGTAGAGATAGGAAATAAATGGGCAGAGATTGCTAAGAAGTTGCCTGGAAGAACTGAGAACTCCATTAAAAACCATTGGAATGCAACCAAGAGAAGGCAATATTCAAGAAGAAAGTGCCGCTCTAAGTTCCCTAAAACCTCTATCCTTCAGGAATACATCAAGAGCTTGAACTTGGACAAAAATCCACCCATAGATTATCGGAAAAGATCCTCTTTTTCTGCTAATATCAACCCTAACAACAATCCTTTGACTGGTACAAGGAAAGCATCGCCTTCATCAGCAGCACCGCCGGCAAGTGCCGAGCAGTTTTGTACCGCCGACAATGACAGATTGGTTCCTACACTATTTGACTTTAACGAGGTCGCCCCAGAAGACTTTTGTTTCGATGAGAACACAGCTTTGTTTCAAGAGGGGTACAATCTTGATTCTTTACTTGATGATATGCCTTGTTCTCCTGATCATACTGTGCATGGAGGAGACTTTGAAGTAAAGTTGCAGTATTGTGGCGATTTCGTTGTTAATAATGATGATGATGATCTTATTGATGGGGATGATGATCAGTTTGGTTCAGGGAAATCGCAGAATGAGGAGGTGCAAGTTAAGAAGGAGATGGATTTGATGGAGATGATGTCTCGGATCAAAGATGTTCTTTAATTTGATGTGTTTAGCTCTTTGTGTTGAAGCGGAATAACTTCTGAAGGAGGAGGATGATGCAGAGAAGGATCATCGGTGTGTTTCAGAAGCACAAAAACCATGAAAGTTGAAAGAGATCGAAGTGCAGCTTGCAGATAGAGAATATCCAAATCCAGAAAATGAGGGGAAATAATACACCAACAATAAATTAATAGTGAAACAATCGGGGAAATTATTTAACATATATATGCAGTTAAATAAAGATTGCACTTTGATATCTTAAAAAAAGGATTGTACTATGATCTCGTTCATGGTTTGAGGGGAAAAGATATGCATGTAGCCTTGAAGCCACTTCTATATATATATATATATATATATACACATA
>QFDD01000966.1:0-34514 GCA_006871305.1 Vachellia collinsii
ACTACCGACAAAGATGGAATGGAACTACAGGACAAGAAGTTCGAGAGGAAGTGAGGTGGATCAAGTGGAAACCACCTAAACAGGGGTGGTGCAAATTGAATACGGATGGGTGGAGTACAATAAACAGAAGAGCGGGGTGTGGCGGAATCCTAAGGGGAGATTGTGGAGAATGGCTCCATGGATACTCTGTTCAATTACCAAGATGTAGTGCACAGGAAGCAGAGGAATGGGGTATTTATGAAGGATTAAGACTCTGTATGAGCTTGGGCTTTAGGAAGGTGGAGGTAGAATGTGATGCGAACCAGGTGGTAGAAGAATTAATTCAGACACAGATGACGAAAGGGAATAGAAAACTGACCGAACTAATGAAGATGTTCGTGCAAGAGGAGTGTCAGCTAGAATTCAAGCATATTTATCGGGAAGGAAACAGATGTGCTGATCGACTAGCTCGCATATGCGAAGAGAAAAATCAGAGATGTATACAATGGAGCAACCCTCCTGAAGAAGTGCATGAGCTCCTGCATGCAGACCTCGCAGGAGTTGCAGTGCCTCGCCGTGTATTTGTTTCTAACTAGATTTCTTTGTATCACCAAAAAAAAAAAATAAAAAAATAAAACAACAAGTGTTTCTAGCATTGTTAATTATTGGTGCTCCTTAAATTACCACTCACTTTTTAGTTTTAAAAATAATTCCAAGTCATTAATTTTTACGATAGGTCTCTAAAAGATTTTGGGACAAGTACTCTCAAATCCCTCGTAAGATCATGAGCTACTCAAAAGTTCCATAAAATCTTCAAATCGATCACAAATTCCAAATCCCTTGACAGTAAATATGTTTTCTTGAGTATACTTACAAAAGTACTCTTGGTTTTTTAGCAAAAAAAAAAGGTACCCTCCACCATGGTCACAGGCAATGAAGCCACTACCGTTGGTCTTCGGTTGGCCATCTTTACGGGACACTTGAGCTCACATTAGCGGCCATGGACAAAGCGTCAATGTGTGGTGGTCGGCTAGCGATCTTACTGAGTACTTCTGTAATTGCATTAGAAAACATTTACATTTGGGAGGTTTTGCTAAATTGTGGGTTTCGTAGTACTTCTTTGTAGTTTATGATCTTAAATGAGATTTGAAAGCTTGTTTGTCAATCATTTTTGTAATACCAAGTACTGATAGGGACCTAATATCCTGAGGGACCCAGAGTGGGTGAAGGGGGAAGGGAGACGCAGTAGGTAAGGTGCGCTCAAGTCCCACATCGGTTAGACTCGTCCAAAGTGAATGCCATATATGTAGTCAAGGTGTGACCTTTGACATCCAAGGCGCTTTTTGAGTGATTATGGGATCCCAAAAGAATAAAACCCTGTGTCTATGGGCGGCTAAACAGGGACAGTACCTCAGAATGTCACAATATGGTATCAGAGCCGAGGATGGCTCTTTCCGTTGGTGGGGAGAGTGTAACACCAAGCCCTGCTAGGGACCTAACACCCTGAGGGACCCAGAGTGGGTGAAGGGGGAAGGGAGACGCAGTAGGCAAGATGTGTTCAAGTCCCACATCAGTTAGACTCGTTCAAAGTGAATGTCATATATGTAGTCAAAGTGTGGCCTTTGACATCCGAGGCGCCTTTTGAGTGACTATGGGATCCCAAAAGGATAAAACATTATGCTTACGGGCGGTTAAACAGAGACAATACCTCAGGATGTTACAACTTTCAGAATTACTTTCACACAAGTTGAGACAACTTCTATCACATACTTATCTCAAATTACGTACAATCACTTTTTAAAAATTAATCTCAAACAAGCTAATTCTCCCAAAATTGCTTTCTTTCAAGTTTACGATTAACAGACGGGAAGGTGGGCATAATTAGGGTTAAGGGTCATTTTTGAATATCCAAAAGTTTTTTGGATCAAAATCGATCTAGAAGTTGTAAAAATGTAGTAATGTGAAGCTGTCCTAACATATCTAAAAAATCAAACATTATTTTCTAAAAATTAATTCCAAACAAGTTATAATTCTCCCAAAATTGCTTTATTTCAAGTTTATGATTGACACACGAGAAGGTGGGTAGAAATAGGGTCAATGATCATTTTTGAATATTCAAAAGTTGTTTTGGATCAAAATCACCCCAAAAGTTGTAAAAATGCAGCAATGTTGAGCTGTCATAGCATATTTAAAAAATCAAACATTACTTGATCAAGTTGTGCTGAGTTGGCTTTGTCATATAGGATATCATGATACCTGTATTTCCACCTACAATGCCACATCATCATCATCTTCCTCCTCCTCACTGCTCATACAAACTTCCTTTACTTTCTCCCCATAAATCATTGCACATAGCCATTTGCTTCCCTCTCCATCGCCACATCCAATAGCTTCTTCTTCCTCGGCGTCAACCTCCCACTCTTAGATATTTACATGTTTGTTATAATTTTTTAATTTTTGATGATGTGGCATGATAGGTGGAAATATAGGTGACATGATATCCCATATGCCAAAGCCAACTCAACACAACTTGATCAACTAACATTTGATCATTTGAATCTGATTAACATTGTTACTTTTTAAAACTTCCGAAATGACTTTGATATAAAAAAAAACCTCCGGATATCGAAAAATGACCATTAATCCACAACAATATTTAAAATAGGAGTGGAATAGTAATTTTATATAACTACAGTTTTTAAATTTGGATAATTTGAAAACTCCTCGACTTATGCCAATTCTAATTATTGATGTTATTCTAAAGCAGTAATAATGGCAACCACTTGGTGAGGTGACGAAACATGTGCCTGTCAATCCTATTATTCAACGTTTTGATGAATTCCAGATTCTTCAGTCAACTTTTTCCTTTTCCCTTTTTCAAATCTTTTCTACTTCTCTTTCCTTTCAATTCCCTTCCCACCAAACAGCTCACTAAAGTCTCTTCTTACCAAACGAGGAACCCTAGAAACTCAACAACCCTTCCTTTCCCCAATCTTTGAGTGATAGAGACACTTAAGCATTTCATATGGTCGCCACGTCACCAAACCTCAACCACTAATAAAACTTGAGGCCTATCTTACTGCGTATTTGTTCAAAATTCAAAACTGAAAAATTGTTGGTTAAAGAATAATTTTATAGTTCCATATCATACAGTATTCATTGTGTTATAATTAGAGCTGGTAATGTGGGCCAACCCGTAGGGTGCGGGTTGGCCCGCCGCGGGGCGGGCTCAAAAGACCCGCCTACATATGGGTTGGGATTTTCCCAACCCAACCAGCCATGGTAGGTTGGCGGGCTGCCACTTTTTTTTTTTAAATTTTTAATTTTTTTTTATATTTTTCTTACTCATAATATTTTTTTACCTTACGTTTAAAATATCTTTTTTATTTGTTTCAATACCTTAAATAATTTTTTTTTCATAAATTTAATTAATAAATATACATCATAACTTGAACATAAAAAATCTAATTCAAATTTTATATAATACAACTTAAAGATATATAATGCACTTTATAAGATTGGATTTAAACTAAATATAAACTAATCAAATGATTAATAGACATACAATATTAACTAGGTTTACATTATGATTAGATGTTATCCACATATCTTTTATAAAACAATTTTAATTTTTAAAATTTTTTTAAAAAAAAAAGGTTAGCGGGCTTGGCAGGCTAACCTGCGGGTTGGCGGGTTGGCCCGTCATGGGTTGAGCCTGCCGCGGGCCGAGCTCAAAATATCCGCTTACATATGAGTTGACGGGTTGGCGGGCCCAACCTATTACCGGCTCTAGTTATAAATGTATTCAAGTTTTACAATTAACATATAATTTGAAGAGATAATCTGTGAATTGCAATTTCCCTTGTATTCTTATGTTAAATATCCAGGTTCCTACACTCGAACCATCAGAGAAATGAACCCATTGCTTGTTTGAAGGGAACAAGGATTTTTTTTTTTTTTTATCTTCAAAGAAAATAAAAGTTTAACTGATATATGAATTAATTAATTAATTATCCATGCTGTTGCTTACTTATCATTGGAATTTTCAGTGATTACATCCACTCCTTAAAACATTATAGTGATTTTCTCTATAATTAATGATCCGATATGAAACCTTCTATTATGTTTAGAATATTAACCATGAAGAAAATTCCTTAAACACTATTTGTTTCAATGGTTATGGAGTGAAAAAGGTCGAAGCATAAAATGCTACATCCATATTTCAGGATGTTCACGATACTTTTATTTAAACAGTTAATTTCAATCAAATTATTTTTGTTTTTAAATTACAGTATATAATTTTCTTCTAAAAAATAAATACATATTTGACAATTTTATGTTCATTAATAACTGACTTATTGTACCATTGTGGGAGTGGCGATCTCCCTAATTAATGTCAGCAAGAAATGTAATGCTTCTTCGTTAACTTGGAGATCCATTACTGGAATTTGGGAAGTCTGAATATATCAGTTTTTGGAGGAATTTGAGCGACCACTTGTTTCTTTTGTACCAAATGGAGCTGCCTTGAATAAGATGGGTAAAGTGAGGACCGTGTCTTAGTTAATGGGCCTTTTTTTTTTGGTGATAATGGGCTTTGCAATATGGATGGATTAAGTGGACTTCATCACCAAAATAATACACTACCTCTCCTAATACAAGAGGCAGTTAACTTATTGTAAAAAATTAAATAATTTTTTTAATTATAATATACATTTTAAAATATTTATGAATATTATCAAATTATATATCAATTTATACACCATATAGATTAATTTAAAAAGAAATGATAATTATATCAGTTAATTAATTTCATTGATTTCCTAAAAAGTCAATTGAAGTACCATTTTGGCCCCAATTACAAGTACAATTTAACTAATTTCTTACATATTAAAAAATAATAGTTAAGTCATTAAATATACGTTATTGATAAAAATTTTCAAGTTCACTCTTGTTAAAATTTCCTCCATGCATTGACAAACCATTCTAATTTCTCTCTTATCGTCATCTCTTTATCTCTTTCTAACAAGAATTTAATAAGGATAACATCGAAAAATAGTCACTCTAAGTAAACTTATAATAAGCACAGTCTCCTCCAAGAGATATATATTTTTCAATAGGCATTTTGGAGTTGGATGTTGATGAATGCTCACCAAAATAATGCATGCATCGACATCAGAAAACACAAGATGATCACAGGCAATTTAAGTCATTCAGCAGAATGGATTAGGACCCAACACTACAAAAGACCATGCATACAATTTTGAGATCCAACAGAAACCCATCCCACAAAATAGGGAACTGGCTCAACCTGCATTATACGAAATTTGGAAAACAAAGAAAATGAGTTTCATTGTTTAATGACTTCCTAATAGTGCAATCTCCTCTGAATTTCATATATATAAATTAAAAATTGAAACAGAAAAGGCCATTAGCCAACATGAGATTAACCCGCCTTACATCAACACGTTGTTCATGGTCACCCAATTTGCAGAAGGGTATAATTCTTCTAAATCTCTACATTAACAAGTACAAACGATGCAAACATTCAATTGAGGGGTAAACCAGAGTTCCGTTGAGGCCATGACAACCATGCACTTTAATCATTCTAATCTTGTTCAGCATCTTCGATTTCTTCATCCTCCGGTACTCCACGAAGGTAGAGAACATTGTTGCATCTAGAAATAAGAATAACGAAAGAAAACTTAATACTTTTGTAAATCAGTTAGTCTGACCCTTATAAAAGTGTTCAGTATAGACATATATTTGGTTTGCAGATTTGTGTTTGATTTTTTAATCTAGGTACAAAACACAGGTAGTACCAAAACGCCCATACTCTGTGATTAGAGAGTTTTGGTGCAAACACAGCATTCTGTCTCACAATTTCTTTGGAGAACCTTACTCTGCCTAAACTTTATGTTCAACTTACTATTGCATTTCCTGACCACTGAAGAGTTGAATATTTACTCATATAATTGAAAATAAAGAGGGATATCATGGTAAAGAGAATATATGATAATGCTAACTTCGAACAATATAAAAACAGATTAACAACTTTCCATGCCGAGATAGATTGGTTCTGATTAACATGTAAAAAGATTTAAAAGACATGATGCATGGCTTCTGTCCCACAAAATAGTATTAAAAAGAAGAGAGAAACGGCACTCATCTGAGTCCCCTGACACTATTCGCAACGCCAAGAAATTTTACTTAGACTTGCTGGCAAAACATGAAAGCCACTTGAAAATAGTGCGAGCAGGATAAGTACCTGATTAAAACTTCACCTAAATTTCCAGTGAACTGACCCTCTATGTACTCTTCTGTGTTGGCGAGCTGCAAATATATTTACACGTTAAAAAAATGTTAGGAAAAAAAATTCTAGTTTCCATCCACCTGAAATTAATAGGACCTTTGTAGAGCTTGCTTCACGTGTCTAACAATTTGGTCAGTTGAAATGACAAAGAATTAGCAACTCTTGTTTCAATAGGCAACGAAGCATTAATATACCAAATACTATCAGCTATTGGGTCTGCATATAGAAAATGCATGCATGGAACATGTCAGAGTCACCATCAGCATGGGTTTGAGCTAAATCAAAGTTTAATATAACTAGATTATCTTAATTTCCACATTTATTACAGATTCTGCAACATTTACTAAATCTTAAGCATCTCTTTTGAATATTCTATGTTGGGTAAAAACGCAATCTATACTCTCTTTTTGAATATTTTACAAGCATCAATCAGTGTTGATGCTACATAGTTATAGAACTACCAAGCGAGTTTATAGAGCCATGTGGTGATATGATTTAGCTTCAGCCTCATGCAGTATAAAAATATGGAAAGGATAATGCAAACATGCCTTTATTCATGTGATATATATCTATAAAATCGCATACAAACCATACCATTCATAAACTATGAACAAGACAACTTCTCAGTATAATTTATTATTTACAAGCCACATGAACAGTACAGCTTGCATTGGATTCCATGCCTTCATTCTATCATTATCTCTAACGTTTTAGTATCATCGAAATTTGAATTTGCCACATAAAATTTTGTTCAGATCAATATATAAAGTTTCTGCCATGTTATTGCAAACAAGAAAGATCTAGTTTGCGCACAATCTGACCGGACAAGCTTAAAACATGATAATTTTATAAGACTCTTTAAAGTTACAAGAACACAATCAGCCGTAAGCCACATCAAGTAGTTCTGTACACAAGAAAGCGCCCAAGAGTTAATGTAGAAAACGCACCTGCAAGTTCATATAGGAGTCAACTGAAACAAGAAAACCTGATAACCAAAATGAAGATTAAAATCCATCAAATATTAAAGATCTAAAGAATAAATTCTGATCTATAATTCTATTTGCAATGGAACAGGTGAATCATTACACCATCTGATAAGGATCATACCCTTATACTCCATCCCCCACTTTAATTTTACAATAACAGGCTTTCCAGTCAAATTGTTCAAGAAAGGTTTGGGATTAACTGGTATAGTCTGCAGTTTGCAAGGAAAAAAGTGATTAGAATGCAAAGAAAGTCACCAACATCACTCTAACTAAATGAATTCAAGAAGAAATAATATAAATTTATAAATGCAATATAATAGGTGAATAGAATGTGAAGTTGAATTGGTCAGAGTAGTTAATAACCAACTTAGCAAGGGGATTAGTTCAGGTGCCACGTGAACTTTGGAGCTAATAAAAGTATACGGTTGAGCTTATAGAATACAAAATCAATTCATGATATGTCTAACACTAATAGAATAAAACGCCTCACAAAGATTAGAGAGGTAGGAGTTGGCAAATGGAAGGGAAGGATCCAACTTTTAACAATATGTTCATCTCAATCCTAAAACCCAAGGTTGTTGTCATGTAAGCAACAAGTCCGTTGTCCACTCTTTGCATGATCTACATTTTCAGTACTCTAATCGAACAATGAGAATACTTGAGGAATGTCTGAACAAAGAAAAGCTGGATTATATTCGCAAACTGCGCTAGCAGTCGATACCACGTTTAAAAATATGGCAAACCTAAGAAGAAATTTGAAATGCAAAAGCATACGCGTTAATATTTAGGGGAGGTTGAAGAAAATTTCGACACAAATATTCTGTGGAGCAATTTTCCAAACACACCACGAACCCGACCAACGGAATATGTCAAGGCCAAGACCAAAGCCCCGACAGAATCCAAGATGCACGCAAACAGTTCGGCACCAGACATAACGAAAACGATAAATCTCTACGGAGTTCTAGACCAGGAACATGGATGGAAAGGGTTCATTACAAAACTTTCCAGGTTGCCTGAATCGAAATTAACGATTACTACTTAGAAACATAGAGGAAGTAAGAAGACACTCACAGCCATTGGAGAGGAGAACGACGCAGCAACGGTTGGTGGACTTGAGGAGGCCTGCCCAGAGCTGACGAGGGTTTTGGTTTGGAGATTGTTAGGGTTTATTTGATGAAGAAAAATGGCAAATAAACGGCTGAGGACTTCCTACAGTTTTTTGTTATTGTTCAAGGAATTTTTTTTTTTTTATAAATCTGAAAAACCTTGATTGTATAAAATATACTACCTCTCTTATCTATATACAACAGTCAATTGATTTGTTCAGTGATTAAAAAAATTATGTAATTATAAGATATATTTTAAATATCAGTTTATGACTTCAACAAATTGATTTAAAAAAATATAAATATATCAGTTAATTACATTTTCTAATATATGTAAGATCAAAAACAGTTTTCTAAGTTTAAAACTCAAACCTTGATTTTCATGTCTAATTTCATCATTACTACCTTACTAATACTTTTTAAGGTTTGTTGAGGAACACCTATTAAATTTGCTAAATGGAGTCAATTTATTAAACAAATTTTGATACATAGAAAATCTATGAGATGAGTTGTATTTTTTTTTAGGGGATACAAGTATCTTCTTGTTGAAGGTAATATTTACCATACGCTATCAGATATTAAAAGTGAGCAATCTTACCTAAAAAAGATTAGAATATTTTATCACGTTACGAGGGATTAACTATTTTCGTTAGATTCAACGCCCATTGGTGAGTGGTATCATCGAACATTAAATATGGATACATCTTCTAATAAAAAATTAAATATTGATTTTCAATATTATGATGTACTAATTCCTTTCGTTAAACGCACCTTGTTAACCTTGTTGGGTTTATTTTTTCTTTTCAAATTTGGGCCAAGCCCAATTGGGATGTGTTTATATTCATTCAGAGTAAGTTTCCGCATTGAAGTTCACTTCAAAAGGAAAAAGTTGCAGCAATGAATTACACTATATGGCTTGTAAATATTGAAGCTCTTACTTAGGTCTTGATTTACTGATAACGGTATATAAATAGTTTATAGAAGTGAATATATATACACGCTACCTCATATTCTTAATATAAGAGGCAATGAATTTTGTTTGAAAGATAAATGAAGCTAAATAAATCATTTAAATGTATTTATATTTATTATTTCTCCAAACTAATTTATTTAATTTATAAATTGACAGAAAATTTTACAATACACATAAATAAACATTTTTCAATGGTTTATTTAACTTCTTATGTTTTTCAACAAAAGTCATTTGACTCTTAAATAAAAAGATCAGAGATAAGTCATGTTTATCATACGGTAATAAAAACACGTTTAATCAAATTGATACACGTAAACTGTAAATCATGTTAAAAAAGTAGTTTTTATGACTAATTCAAACATGGTTATATATGGTATATATCAATATCATGGATGTATAAATGGATTGCAGTTTATGTAACCATGGTTAACATGAGTATGAGTAGTGGGAATTGAGTCAGTTACGCCAACAGTTGTAAGTTTGATTTCTAAGCTCTAACCTTTATCCATGGAAAGAGCATCTAATTGATATAAGTGTAGCGCAGCTTATAAATGATAATGACATTTGATTTGAAGTTGTGTATTAAAATATGGCTATGAAAATTTTGCAGTGAAACTAGAAAGCTCATATTCTTAACTGTGCTGGAACCATAGAAAGCTCATATTCCGATGCAACAAAATTGCAGAGAAGCCAGATTTTACTTAGTTCAAACGTTTTACAGAGAAGTTATAAGGAGAAATAATTTGAAGGACGAAAAGTATAAATAATTTGCACCTTTTGAATTTATAGTCTCTATGAATAATTATTCCGAAACATTCAGATATCAAAACCACCATTATTAAATTAGTTGAGGTCCTGAAATGTTGACAGTGATAGGTCATGCGGGTAACGAGGTCCTGAAACATGCAGATATCAAAACCAACTTCAATTTGGTTTCTTCAAGTGTATTTATAATCTATGTTTACATGTTGAAGCCATCATGTGCCATGTTAGTTGAAGTAATGAGTTGCCTCACAAAAATTGTTGCATTTTTTTTTCTTGATCGGGATATTAGAAATAAAATAAATTGGGATCTCGTATTTCAAACTGAATTCAACCATAACTAACTCTTATATTAAAGATCAAATGTATTATTTATCATGGTTATGTGTGAAATTGGCTCAAAAGTTTTCATTCAGAATATTGTTCCGATAGTTTCAAGGAGCAACAATGTTACATCACCCTGTTAAAAAACTAACATTAAAGAGTGATATTGCTCCATTTTAACAATTTCAAAATGATCGTGAACCGAAACAAATTTCAGGGGTAAATTTATATCTTAGTCTTATTTTATTGGTAAAAGTTAACATAAATGTAGTGATAAAAAAAAAAGAAGAAAAACAAGAATTGTGCAAAAGGGGGCAGAAAAAAATGGTGAATAAAACATAATCCAAACACAGTAATTTGGATGCAATTGTGTTGGGTGGCAATATTGAGGAAGTGATTGTGAGGAGTATATGTAATTAGGAGACAGCAAAGGCAGAGCTGTTCGAAATGATGGAAGGAGGAAGGTGTTCGGCTATCGCGGCGACCTCGTCTCCACACAAACCACACACCACACAGCTCATTTGCTTGCACTCTTCAATTCTCAACACTCTCCCCTCTCCATTCATTTCTTTTTTTAATTAAACCTCTTTCCTTCTCTTTCAAGCATTCGTTTTTTGTGTCCATCCCAATGTAAATCTACCCTCTCCCCAATTGCACTCTCTTTCATCTCGGTTTCGAAGTGTGTGTTTTAATCATATTTATAAATTATTCTCAACATGTTTCATATAAATTAAGGAAAATTTTAAACTACATTAAAAAAGAATAATTGAAATATTTTTTATGTGAGAGATTAAGGATGTTATGGATGAGAGAGTATATATGTATTTCTCAAAATTTTGTATGTACTTTCAAGGCTTAAAACTTAATTACAAGCCTGCTTTGTTAGCTAGCATTTATTAGTCTAACCTATTTTCACTATTAATATTTATATCAAAGCAGAATTTTCTTCCCAATAATTGATTTATATTAATTCCTTTCATTGATTAAATTACATGTTTTGTTATTATAAAATTTGAGAAACGGTACTGTTGATGATTTTGTTGGCAATGGTTTAACATGATACACGTGAGGTATTTTTAATATAAAATTTAGTTGAGATTTAAATCTAATTTTAAATATAAGATTTCAATCTATTTTATTTTTTAAATTATAATGTTTATTTTACTATTTCTTTAATTTACTCAAATTAATTATTTAACTGAATACTTGAGTTTCTTAATTCAACCCATTATCGATACCTAATCTTTTGCACTCACAAGCAAAACATACCCACCTTCTCTTCCAGCTATTCCTCTTCCTCCTATCACTTCCCACTTGCCTCCACTGCATTTTCTTCTTATTATTTACTCTCTCTCTCTCTCTCTCTCTCTCAATGTCCATGTAAAACAAGCTCACCCTTTGAACGTAGATTCACATCCAAATTAATTCCCAACACTCCACAATCGCTGAGTACATATATCCTTGCCAAAAACAGAAAGAATTAAGTTTGATGAGGATGAATAGCTTTAACGACCAACTGCAACAACAGCAAACCTGCAGGCACAACGCAAGTTCTTCGAGTTCTTTTCCTCTGGCTTTCTGCGGCAGCGACAAACTGACGATGAGAAGGCTCGGTGAAGAGCAGGTCGTCGACGACAGCGAAGACGTAGGAGACGATGATCTTGTGTCCAGAGTGGTCCCTGCGGTGACGGTGGTGCTGGAGGGCCGTTCGATCTGCCATCGCATCAGCCTCCACAAGCACGATAGCTACCGAAGTCTGGCCAAGGCTCTGAGGAAGATGTTCGTGCAGGATAATGCAGAAGAAGAAGGACAAGTTGGTGGTTCTGATGACGATGACGATGATAGTGTTGATCTCTTTAATGCAATTCCTGGCCACCTTGTTGCTTATGAGGATATGGAGAACGATCTTCTTCTTGCCGGTGACCTCAACTGGAAGTGAGTCCCTCCCTCGTTCTCTCTCTATAGAAAATTTTTGTCACTACCAAACATTTCAAGTATGCATAAGTCATGTGGTTGGATAAGACACTTGTCACACACACACACACACACAAATTACGTATATAAATCTCACTCTGCATATTAAGTTGGACTTGAATTTCTTTTGGTGTTATTGATGAAAAAGCTGAGAGAAAAAGGGATCCATCTACTTTTGTGAGATCCATTCGCAGTACCCTTCACTTTCTTCACTTTCGGTCATTTAAGGGATCCACTCAAAGTACAATACTTTGTTTAATGGATCTACCTATTTATAACTACATTGATCCTTTTTTATATCTAAGAATATCTAGCTTCTGTAGATATATATATCTTTTGCAACAAGTGCAAAATCTTTTTCCAGGTTGATGATGCCTTTTCATTATGAGAATGATCAGCTTAAATTTTCAAATAATATGCAGACCATATTATATATATGTGTATATGTATGTGCTCAAAAGGGAATATGATTTCTTTAAGAGTGCTGCGGTAAAGTATTTCACATAATCAATAATTTTGATGCGTTTTCGCATGTCTGTATTAGGGATTTTGTACGTGTGGCGAAGAGAATCAGGATATTGCCAGCCAATAAGGGAAACTCAAGGAAGAATACAAGGGCAGGATGATAGTGAGACACCGTTTATTACACAAAACAGAGTTTAAAAAAAAAAAAAAAGTTTAGGGTTGAAGACTTCTTATATCTATACTCAAATTATAGTCATAACTTCATCTTTATTGTTGTTAGAACACGCCTGTCACACCTAGCTATTGTTTCATAATCATTATTCTAAGATTCCATCGACCATTACTTATAAACACTGAATACATACTAAGCATGTTTGCATTTCCGTTGAAAAAATAAATTTACGTAGATCGAAATAAAACTATTCTCATATACTTGCATTATAGTCCATAAACTACGTTGAAAAAGTAGCTTCTCTCACCAATCCAAATAGGTACAATATAAATTGGAATTGAAATTCCTTAAAGAGTATCACATACCATCCATTTATCGCTCCATAAGCTATTGCAGCTGCATCAAGCGGAGTGGTTAAAGTAAAATTGGCCAATCTCAAAATTTAATCAATGTTTGATACCATGAGAGGAACATATTGAAGAAGTTAAAGGCTCTAATAAGTTTCTCCGCCTGAGCTGAGTCTGGCAGCAGTAAGATTATTTCCAGGAATATTCAGGTGTATTGTACGGCATTCCATGTACGTCAGATGATCAAATGTGCTGGCAATTTTATTTGATGATTCAGCTTTCCGTCTGGTTAAGCAGAAATCAGGGTTCAGTTTCCGCCGTCTTCAAATGGAGGCAAGCCCCATTCAGTAGGGTTAAAATCCAACAATGTGTTCAGAACTTGGTCTGCTGTATCATGAAAGGATTTGTCAAGCCTTGGATCTGGAACCATAACAACATACCTGCATGGCATACATCAGCAAAAGGATCAAGACCAGGAGAATGAAAAAAGTAGTTACCTCTGTTATACAACTTATCCACGCCTAATCAGGTATTAAATGTAGAGATAAAACATCCTTATCTGTTACTGTGTCTACATAACACATTTGTAAAAGCTTGGTGGGCAATCAGTCCTTTGTGCTAAAGGTTCTAAGAAACATGGGTCTCTAAGGTGCATCAACATCATACTAAAATATTGCCTAGACAAAACACAAGGCTATTGTCTCAATGCCCAGGGACCACATCAAATGCCTTACAGCTTTACATCAACACAGATAACTCATCACTTGTTTCATCTTGTCTATTTCTCATTATCCCATCAATATTTATTTTCTTTCCAGGCAATATTGTTTGCCCAAACACCACCCAAGCAACGGTTTGATCTTTATTGCCCTCCATTAATTGTACATTATGATTTGTGACAAAAAGCAATCTGTGCTGACCCAACTTAACATTCTAGATACATTTTTGACTTGTCAGACTAAGTTTAGGCCTCTTAATCAGAGTGACTAATGGTAATAGTATATCAAGAAAAATCAATCAGCCACAAAACTCCAAAAATTGAACTTTTGCCACCTCAAGTGCTCAAAGGTAGTCAATTAGAGACCACATTTAGATTGTGTTTGTAAGAAAAGTAATATAGGAGTTAAGACAGATACGAAAGGAATCTTGATTTTTGTACTATGGCAATGGCAAGAAGATATGACACAAACTCCATAAACATACTGAGCAGGGATTTAGGCCCCCAACTTCCGATATTCATGGTTCTTTTCTCTGCCCAAAGACCCTCTTCTGTCTAGAAGAGATATGTAGGAGAGTGAAGAGATAGGGGAGGGCCTCACCTCCCACGTCTCAATTCTCTATCTCACACATCCACCGTTGTTTTTGTCCTGCCTCAGGTTGAGGCTTGATAGAATTAGAATGTAATACATCTATTTATAGTTCTGTAATGCACGTAAGAAAGACAGCCCTGCTTTATATAAATGTTATAGATGCACTCAGTCATATCTGACTAGACTCTGGATGAACATCTTTTTTCCTCAATAAATTGGCGGAACAACTTATCAGAGTATAGACGTTGAAGATTTCATCTAACCGAGGCACTGACACCTTGATGATGAATTTTTATACGCCATGCAACTGAAATGGAGGATATGTATTGGCCAAAGAAAATAGTGGAGGTTAATATGAAATTGAAAGATCTAGCAACCAGCATATCAAGCCATTTTACCAAACTTTGCCCTTATGTCAACAACAACAACAACCCTCAGCCTTACCAAACTCTGCCCTTATCATTTAGGAAAATATAATCTACCAATGCTACATTGAAGTTCCATAAAATCCACTTACATCCCAGCATTTTTAGCTGCAAGGACTCCAGAGGGTGCATCTTCAAAAACAAGAATTTGACGGGGGTCTATTGGTCCTCCCTGTTGACCATAACCAATACTTAAAAACATCATTACACATGATTTCATACATCAAACCAATTTCAAAAAAAATAATAAGTAAAATGAACCCAGATCAAAACTCACAGGATGTAAAGAAAATGCTGATTTAATCCTTAAATCAGAAGATAGTTTGTCAACAAAGAAGCATGTGACATTCATAGGATGGGTATACCTCAAATCTCTTGGCTGCAGCTAGAAATACATCTGGAGATGGTTTCCCTTGTTTAACTTCAGGGTCATCACCAAGAACAGCATGATGCATCAAAGAAAACACTTCACCATGTCTTTGTGTTTTCAATTCAAAATGTCTCCGGTGAGATCTGCAATAAAAAATAGTATCAAGCTATCAATACAAATTTACTCCCAACTTTATGAGTTCTTTTTTTTTTAAGAGGGTGAAAAGTACCCAGTTGCCAAGCAAATAGGAACTCCTTTGGCATGTAGATGCTTGAGCAACCGACTAGCACCTGATTAAACAACAGGAGAACACATTGGGAAATAGGATAGCGTGTATGACACAGAAATTGATACATTTATGTTAAATAGGCCAATCATAGCCAAAAAAAAAAAAAAAAAAAGCCAAAACCAATGCAAAATAGTCTACTAATTAGTCCAATTAATTCAAAGAATGCACAAGTCACAAACTTAAGGTTATCATAATCACTCCAATTAATCCAATGCAATATATTGCATATATTGACATTTCATACGTTTGAGACCCGACATGTATAACTAAAGATTCTTTAGCATGCTATTTATGTGGCATGTAGAAGATAAAAAAACAAGAAAGAAAGATCTACAAGGACTATGTCTCACAGCAGATTATTTTTAATCACAATATTTCAGATAATGATAATAAATCGTGTGTCCAGCAGCAAAGTGTAAAGTACATTATAAGTTTATACTTGACTTACACTTAAAATAGTACATCTTCGATTCTAGCATGAATGAGAAATAATTCAATAGCATGATATCTATATGACATTTATGGAGCAAAAGAGTAACAAAAGGCATACACCATCCAGGTAGGTAATCTTAGTTATTTGCAGATTTTGAGATAAGATCAATATATAACATTTGAAAACTGCAAAGTGAGGAATACATCACAACAAATTGTTAGTTCATATGTTGTGTCACCGTCCCACTCCTCCTGAAGGTCTAAAATAATCCTCAGGTTTGGCCAAAATAGGAAAGAATTGAACAAGGTGGTCAATGAGTTATACGATGACACTGATGTAAATATTCCTTACCAATTTAAGAAAGCAGGTTTCAATTCATGCCAGACAATCAAGCAAAGACATTTCCAAAAGCAAATTGAAAATGGGCAAAACAACACTTTAAGCAAAGAATCCATGTTAAAAGTCAGTGGTAATATGCCAAGGCCTTTGCTCTCAAGCAGGTAGCGACAGAAACAGGTAGGAACCTTTTCAACTAGGTGTGATGTAATTCAAAGTTCATATTGAGATCTGAATTTCACAGAAGTGTGGTCATGAGATTGAAGATTCTTAAGGTGTTGTTTCAAACTTGAGCACCTGTTAAGGCCTTAACAATAAATTATTTTTCCCACACCAAAGGTGCAGGGTGCAGATGTTAAACAAGGAATTCTAAACAAATTTTAATGATTAAGTACATAAGGTGAAAGTCAATAATAGACCTTTTATAACTACTTCACAGGAAGGGACCGCATCTAAATGGCTAAAGAAAAAAGAGAATAACTTGAAATGGATTACCAATCTCCATTTCTTAATACCTGGCATGAGTTCACTTGATGGAAACAATTTCTGCAGCATCTCTTCTCTTTCTACAAGAAATTGTTCAGCACTAAGAGAATCACTGATTCCAGTCTCTTCGACAAAGACCTTAGCAGCTTCTATTGCCTTCTTTCCCATCATCTTTGCCTTCAGAGACCAATCAAAGGTTTTATTGTATCTGGCAAGAATAATTTCTTGAACTTCAGTATAGAATTTCTCTGTGTCTGCAAAAGGAAAACATAAAGTACATGAAATTCAACTATCATCTTGGAATTTAAGAAGTTATTACTCAACTATTGTAGACTTGTATAGGAAGCTTGACTGGTATCAAACAGACACGCAAATATTGGGAACACTGTATTTGCCGCCATACTCTTAATCCAAATCCAAATCCAAATATATGCACTACCAATCTTAGGAAGTCTATTATGCCAAAAAAGAACCAATCAACAGGATGGAGGATTAAACCACATCACGGGTATCTTCAACTTTTCCCCACGGTTTTTATAATGCACGAAATGTAATTAGTTTCACGCCTTCCATAAACTTCGGAAGTTATAACTCATGAGATACTAGTATCACCTGAGCAATCATGAGGAAGAACGGTAGGATCAAAGAATAAGAATATTCACATTCATGATTAATGGCATGGGAACTTTAAGGCGATGAGATTGCAAATATTGCCAAGAGATTAAGTTGCCCCAAACTCTGCTGGCCTCACAAACTGGAAGTTCAGAGAGTCCAACAAGTTCCTGATGAAACGGAAATGTGAATTGGTTTCTAAGCCAATCTTGAGCGAGGCAGGATATGCATCATGAAACAAGTCGGCTGAACGAAGGAATACAACATTCCCTGAAGATTGAAGGTAAATCATTGGGCAGAGGCCATTCATGAGATGTTGGTAGCATGAGGAACTTTGTTCGTTAATTTTAGCAATGTGTGCATCTTAGTGTTTAGTCCTCGAAGTACAGAATCTAAAACAGGAACAAAATGATAGTTTAATGACATGGGGAGTTCAATTTGGCAGGGGAGAATGTTATATGAAATAAATTGGAGTAAAACGGAATTCAATATCAAATTGGTTAGAGATGAATTACCGAGCAGGAGACCATCCATGTCGAAGATGACGTGGGTGATGGGTGCCCTGCCTGAAAGGGAGCCGGAGGGGCCGACCATTGTGGTGTGGTTTTGAATTTGCCGTCGACGCAGAAAAATGCAGATCTGCTGTATAGCAGTTGGATTTAGAGAAGCTTTGTAGCTAACCAATGACACGGCGTGTCGGAGCATAAAAACGCGTCCTCGAGATTCCCCTCCTGAGCTTTTGCTTTTTCTTCACTTTGTCCAAACGGGTCAGCCACAGAACAAGCCGGGTCGAAAGGAGGCTTACCGAGGAGGGTCCATGCAATTTTGTTTATTGATAAACAGTTAACAGATATTACATTGACGCACATGCAATTGATTCCACTATCAAGCAAATAGCGCTATAGCAATATCTTAACACGTTACGAAGGTAACATGAAGATTCAAGGAAAGTCTTGGTAAGATGTAAGGGCCGCTTTGCCGTAGCATTACAAAATAACGTTTGTATAAGTTGAGATAATCCTTCTGACATATTCATGTACTGTAAATCACATTGAAAAAGGATTTTTCACTGTTAATCCAAATAAGCCTTAAGTTAATAATTTCTAACAATTGGGTGTTGACTTTATTTAAATACTCTTATTAATCATGCATATCCAAATTAATCCTTAATAAAACCCCTTGACATGTACAATGTCTATTTGGATAATCAATAGAAGTTGCTTTTCCAATATGATTTGCGTTATGTGAGATAAGTATGTGATAGTAATTTTTGTCTCAGCATGCATAAATATGATTTTATAATGCGATTCAAACCAGCCCACAATCATACTTCAAGAGAAAATTATAAATTTAAGAGATAAAATATATTGATGTCTTTTATTTAAAATCAAAATATACTCTTTCTATAGCTCTTATATCAAGCGGAGGAAGTATTAATATAGTTTGGTTGTCTTTTTATATATATATATATATATATATAAAAGGCCAAATGATATTAATAAAAAAAGATAAAATACATCATAAAGGCAATATAAATAAATTGGCAAATACATATGAATAATGACTAAATACTATTACATCTAAACAAGTAAACAAAGCAAGAAAAGTCATAATATCCTCCAAGACAATATTCCCTTCTCCTTTTCATTCGGTTAGCCATGTGAGCAAATTACTTGATTGATATCAACAGCTGTAGAGTTGTATTCCTATAAGAGAATAAAGAAAGCTATATTTCGGTTGCCACGAGTACATAGAAAACAATACTATATCTACATCTTCCATTCACATTTTTACAAGAAAAACGCAAACATGTAACAATAAGTTGGATAGCACCTTGAGTCCATTTCTCAATTAACCATGATTTTATCGATGACCCAATTAACCATGATTTGTACTCTATATATTTGAACTTTATGCATGGTTAAAAGATACATTAACTTTTAATTCCAAGCATGCGTATGAAAAAAATATGTTGGATACGTTCACACTATAAAAGCATCACGTTTTTTTTTTTTGTCTACCTCATATTGATACTACAGACTGGAAAAAAGTGTTGACTCGGACAATCACTAATTTGAGTTTGATGATGTTCGATGTCACATGAAGATTGAATTGCATATCTCCACTTTTCAGTAAATGAAAAGGAAAAGGAAGGGAAAAAGTGATACGAGGAAAAAAAGAGAAATAATTAAAAAGAAGGAGAGGAGCAAATAAAATAATTAAAAAACCACCAACCAAATAGTGCTTAAGTTAAGCTATGACATCCCCAATTCATTATTATAGTTTCTACAAATAGAGTAGTAATCTGTGATGTTTTTTAGAAAAATTGCTGAATGATTAATTGTAAAATTAATTGCCTATAGACACATGAAGTTTATTAAGGATTTAAATATAACATATCTTTTATGGGTATAATTCTATTTCATCTGCATGCAACCTATATTTAACTATGTGTAAAATGGAAGATATTCATATAGCTAACAAATTGTGATGTTGCTCCCCGTTGAAGGCATGTTATACCAACTAAAGATGAGTTACATTAACTCAAATATATGAATTCTTGTATATCTTTAAGTAGTAGACTTTGTAATGAGAGTTTCTTTTAGCAATTTTCCTACTCTTTTTAAAATCTTTAAAAAGAGATATATGCAAACATCAATTTAATATATCCAATTTAGGTTTATTTACTGTAGTTCTGGAGGCTTCATGGTTATTTATTTATTTTTTTGGGTACAAAATAGTTGAGGTGAGTTGGATCCCAGTGTGTATTATAGTCAGGATATGTCTGTAGGTTTAGAAAGTGTTTATAGAGATACTCATGCATCAATAAAAATCTGATATAGACAGCAGAATTTGAACTCATAATTTTATAAATTATAAATTAATTTTTTACTAACTAGATTACTCTGTATTTGCCGGGCTTAAGGTTTATGATTGAGGAATCATGATAGAGCTATGTCGAGCCCTTGTGGAGCGGTGAAGGTCCAGGCTCGAAGGCTTTCAAGTTTAAGAGCGGCAAGTTCCAACAGGCATGGAAGGTCCAAATTGGCCCAAGAACAAAACGATGTCGTTGTACAAAATTCAGAAAAACCCAAATTCAGGCTTCCCAAAATTTCCCCGCACAAACTTGTTGGCGCTCTCTAGGCATGTATGTGAGGGGCGTACACAATTCCCACCAACAATTTTAAATCTCTCCATCCGGCACACCAATAATCCGCCAATCAGAATCACCCATACTAATCCAACGACGACGATCTCCCCGCATTGCCTTCACGCGGATGCCCATCCCATCCAACGGTCACAAATCATTCTTCTTTCCTATTGCTACAACTTAAATAGAAACGCCTCGCCTTCGTCTCTTCCACTCTCACATTTCAATTTGGCTGTATTAGTTGGGATTTAGAAGCCAGAGAACATCCACTATGTCTGGAAGAGGGAAGGGTGGCAAGGGTCTCGGAAAGGGAGGAGCCAAGCGTCACCGTAAGGTTCTGAGGGATAACATCCAGGGAATCACCAAGCCGGCGATTCGTCGTCTCGCCAGACGTGGCGGTGTCAAGCGAATCAGCGGTCTCATCTACGAGGAGACTCGAGGTGTGCTCAAGATTTTCCTTGAGAACGTGATTCGTGACGCTGTTACATACACTGAACACGCTCGCCGGAAGACGGTCACCGCCATGGACGTCGTGTACGCGTTGAAGAGGCAGGGCAGGACCCTCTACGGTTTCGGAGGCTAGTGAATTAGGGTTCTTGTTGTAGTGGTTTCTAGAATTATGGTCTTTTGATGTGTGGATATGGTGTAATTGCTGTTGAATGCAGAATGTTAGCAATGCTACTATTTTAGATTCGGGAGATCCAGATTTGGCTCGTTGATGCGTAGTTAAGCGATTTCTCGATGAACATTGTTGGAATTTAATTTGATACACAGGTGAATTTAGATGCTTTCGCTGCTGCAATTATTTTTCCCTAAGGTGGGTCTTAACAATGGACTGGATTAGGTTTATAGTTAGATCAGTCTTTTGATTTTTTTTTTGTTTTTTGCTAAGAACTCATTTTATTGATGAGACCTCGTCGTTCATCCATTTATTTGATCGAATGTGTATTTCTGCGCCGTAATTTATTCACTAGACCCGGTGTGAATCTTATTTAAGTTTTACCGCCGAATTACATGGAATTAGCTGCGATGTATCATCTCGCTGGGTTGAAGGAGAACGAAAGTGAAAAATCACAGATTTGGATTTTGAATGTACAAAGGGATGCCCATTGGGCCTAAAACACTAACATTTTTTTGTCATGTTTGTAGCAATTTAAAAAATGTCATGAACATGTAAAATTTATGATGGGTTGCGCCGCGCCTGTCTTGTAAGTATTACAATACTCGTTTGCATAGGAAAAAAGTTATGAGAATTCGCTAGAAGGAGGGCTTGAACCTCCGACCTTGTGGTTAACAGCCACACGCTCTAACCAACTGAGCTATTCCAGCATTTGTTAAAATGTCTGAGAAATTTATATATTATATAATTTTTTACAATATTTTTAATGTCTAGTAACAAAGAAAGGCTAAAATACATAAAAATTGAGTCAGTTATAAGTAACTCATTAACCTTTAAAATTTTAAATTTAGAGCCTTAATATTTCATATATTGATAATCACCTTCCATGCAGTTAAAGTTAACCGTTTTTGCAATATCATAGCTTTTATGTCTTTTATTATACATTATATCGTTTGAAAAATAACACTTAACATTTTAACATATAATTTTAAATATATCATACTTTCTATTTAAAAAGGTATGATCAAATAAATATTTTAAACCCTTTTTTCAAGTAAAAAAACGTGGTAAATATTTGAAATATTGTTTTATGGTTTTTTATATATTTTTTTTAAGAATTTTCAATATTTTATTTTAAGTGTTTAAAACACTTAAATTTATGTTCTAATGGTATGGTGTGTGTGTGTGTATAAAATGAAATTATGATATGACAAAAACAATTAACTTTAATGGTGATTTTAGAGTAGAGTAGTTGATACTTGATAGTCATAATATGAAATATTATGGCCCTTGATTTAATCTTTTAAAGTTTAAAGAGTTTATGTACAACAAACCTGAAGTTTAAGATGTTTTATGTATTTTAACTTTTAAAAAAATGTCATTTGGTAAGGTTTTATTTTTAGTTGATATCTGAGAGGAAAAAAAATTAAAAAATCCGAATGAGGATTTAGTTCCAATCCTATCATTTGAAGTTTTAAACCTATTCTAGTGTGCTTTTTTATGTCAATATTTTCAGAGCTCAATACAAAACCTTCATGACTTTAGCCATAACGAATATGAATTATGGTGGACCTTATCTACCTATATATATAATTAGCCAGCACTATAGCTAAAAAGTGACATTGGACCTATATATATAGTTAGCCAGAACTATAGCTAATAAGTGATGTTGTACTTGTATATGTAGTGCAGTTTGAAAAAACATTGCGAAAATAACCGTTCACCATAATATATTTTAAAAAATAGCTTTTGTTTAGAATGTATTTATGTTTGGATAAATGTTAGATTCAAAATGCATTCTATTAAGAATAAGCTTTTTGCTCAGAATGTATTTTTAAAAAAGGAATTGCCAAACGCTGAAGTCTATAAGCTAACGGACTTTTAAGCTCAAAATGTATTTTGAACATCTGAAAGGAGTTGCTAAGCACATAGTTAGCTAGCACTATAGCTAAGAAGTGATATTTATTGAATGCCACCAATTTTGGCATATGCTATGTTTTTTGTTTTTCAATTGAAGGTGTTTTAATACTCCATGATTAGGATTAAAGACATTTTCTGTCTCTGCAGAACCTAATATGAACTAGTGTTTCTATATTTATGAATTTGTAGGATCGTTTGCTATGCCTTAATTACAATGAGAACCCAAGAAGAGGGAGAATATACAATTAACACTTGGAAAAAAAAACGAACTTTAATAAATCAATTGAAGAAGGGTTTAATAAGAGAAAAATGAAAGGAAATTTAATTTATCTCATCATTTATTCCTTTTAAAGTAGCAAAGACATTTTCGTAAAATATGGACAGAATAATCATGCTATATATATATCTGTGTGTGTATCATCATTGAATTCATTGAAATCCTCCTTTGCTTAGAAGCATGGCCGGGTATTTTTCGTTTTGTTGAAGATAAGATATTCAACATCTCAAAATATTTTTTGACCTGATGCATCTAGCAGCAAATTACAAAAAATACTTTAGAGTATTAAATATATGAAAAAAATACTTAAAGATTCTTTAACCACCATAAAATATTTTAAAGTGTTAGATGTACTTTAACAATTCACTGAAAGGTTTCAAATTTTAATTCTTTATAATTAACCCGTCATCCATTGTTATAAATTAAAATATCAAATGTTAATAATCCATGCGTATATTCATAAAGCTTTTACCCAAACAGGGTCAGATCATTTGCTTGGGAGGCTTAGGTTTTGAATCTTGCGTTGCAGCTGTAAATTAAGCTATGATATATATATATATATATATAACGTTTTATATTTAACCATACGTTTGTGTTTAATTAAACTTATCCATATCACCAAAATAACTTTAAAGTCCTAAACTACTTGATTAATTAAAATTGATAGTAGTACAAACTTGTATACGCTTCATCGTTGTTGGAATCTAGAGTCTAGACAGGGGACTTCTAATATTCTTTATCATATAGGTTTGGGGATAATTTGAGCTTTAATTTAAAGATAACATGCAATTTCCCCCCAAAAAAGAACTAAAACCAAAATTTTGAATAAAAATGTGGACTCCTATAAAAAAATATATGTTATTACTACAAAGTTAATTACAGCGAAACTAATTATTAATTTGGCAATTGAATTCATAATTACCCGATAAGTCGGAAACATCAATCTCTTTCTTTATGTATAATATTATATATATAAAGCCTCGTTTATGTCGATGCTCATGTTTTAATAACAGTTTTTGCCGTCTGATCATCTGGTAAAAAAATTAAGAATGTCTTAATATGATGATTATGGAAAATAACTTTGATTGCCACTTTAACAAATCGGTCCAATGAGATCTCCACACTTTAGTGGTTGATTCAAAAGAGCTGGCATCTTAATTCTCAACTTGGCATGTGTTTTTGTGTGTGTCCTCTATTGGTTAACTCTAAATTAACAGTTAAATTTATACAATGATAGTTATCTAAAGATAAATTGAATCATTTGCTCATCGTAAAGAGATGAGACTTTACATTGTTGTGTTGTGCTTATTTCATGAATAATATATTTACTTTAAATAATCGATATATACATGTAATCTTTTATTTAAAAATTTAGATATATAATTTAAACCCCTAATTTTTATTAGAAAATCACTAATTAGAAGACGGCTATATATTTAAAAAAATGAAATAATCTAAATCATGTATGAAAAAAAATATCTATTTTGATGATAATGAGGCACAATACATCCAATTTGTTGAAAGAAAAGTCAAATAAATATGAAATCGCCGACTACCTACTCAACTGGACACACCTAAGGCCACACACACACCCCTTCTTTAAAAGCCACAAAAGCACTATTCTTAATTTTAAAGTCCCACATCTCTATCATAGGACTGCAGCGAATACGTGTTATAGATTTAGGTTTGGTAATGTGCTTATTTCATTAATATTCCACCACTTACATTTCGAAACCCTACATATATATATATATATACACACACATACAAAACAGGAACAAATAATTCCACTGCAGTTTCATGGTCATATTTGCGGAAAAATAGAGAAAATTACTGAAAGGCTTTATTTGAAACTTTTGTCGCTAAGATCCGATATTATATCATTTTAGTTTTTGATACATAAAAAGTACATGAATTTGCAAAGTTTCATATACAGAAGTATCTGTCGGTATTCTAATTCAAGTTCTTTTAGCTAATACTTTTTTTTTTCTTTCAAAAAATTATGTAAAGAGAGAATAGTGCTTTGGAGTGTATATATAATCATTCTTGTCATGTCCCAATGGTTGTGTTCAATGGAAGGGCTGAACCAATTTTGAATGCTCACATTGAGTATTCAACAATGTTTTAACAGGATTTGATTGCCTTCATTAAAAGGATACATATATATACTTTATTAAAAAATAATACCTATTATATACTAATACTACTTCCGGCTTGCCTTGGCAGATACGTATTAGTATATTGGGGTTATTAAGTTGTTTGCTGCTGAGAAAAATACATAAAAGTCCTGAAATTTAATGAACAAATGGACTATTCTGTGCTCGTATGTCTCTTCTAGATCCCTTTCCCAATCTTCAAATTTCTAGAAGGCTTGGACGAATAAGCCAAAAGCAGCTGCCCGGTAACACCAAAAGCAAATTAAATCCCCTTCATGTCCCTTTATATGCACCCCTTCAACAACACGTTAATTAATTACCCTCTTACGTACCATTAACCCTAACTATTCCCTCTCTCCTTCATTCTCTTCCTATATATATATAAATCCACCTTCCTTCCTAAACAATTCCTCTCTAACCCCACACATATTATATCTCTCTCTTCACTATACCTATCTTCTTTTGACTATGGCTTCTTATCTAGATTTCTTACCTCAAGGGCCACAAACAGAAGAACAAGTAGAAGAAGAAGAAGAAGAAGCACTCTCTCTCTGTGATCTTCCACTGAACCACGACGTCACCACAAAATGCAACGGTTTAGAGTTAGACGACACGTCGTCCAGGCAGAGTCGTCGATCGTCTTTATCGGAGGCTGTGGATTTCTTCGAATTCTTCAACGACACCAGCAGCTCCGATATGTGCTCCGCCGACGACATCGTTTTCTGTGGGAAGCTTTTCAAGGACACTGACCGATCGCTTCCCATGAGAGAAATGAAAGATCTGAGCACGCCGCCCATATATCGCCGGAGATCCGAGTCGTTGTCCATCTTGCAATCTGGCGTGACCCGATCCAACAGTGCCATTACGTGTGGGAATAATTCTCGCCGGTTCATGATGAGGAACAGCAGGTCCTTGGACTACCGGAGACTCCACCGCTCTTCGAGCTCCGTCGTGATGCCAGCGGCAGAAATGGAGAGGAATCCTTCGGTGAGGAGCGTTGTGCAGTCGGAGATCGTAGTAAAGAAGTCAATAATGAAGCCGCGGTGGTTCTTCCTATTTTTCGGGATCGTGAGGGTCCCGTCAGAGATGGAGCTCAGCGACATTAAGAATCGGCAATTTCGTCGGAATCCTTCGATGACGATGTTCCCTACGGCGGACGGCAGCGGGAAGCTGTCGGTGAATCGGGGTTCCGGCAAGGCGTCGTGGAAAATACTGAAGGCACTAAGCTGCAAGGATTACAGTAGTGTGTCCGTGACGACGCCGTTTGTGACGCCGCAAACGACATAGGGTATGAGGTCACGTGCCGTGCACGCGTACGGGATACGAAATTCCCGTTTTGGGGAGGACACATTAAAAAAGCTGAACCAGTGGTTTCGTTGGATGAGACAGTTAGCAGAGAGCAAAGCATAATGATATTGATGTGCATGGGAGGGGTATTTTGGTAATTGAGAGTATATGTGACTGTGCGAAGCTTGAAGGCGAGGATATAGTATAATAATAACTTTACGTAGAAGGGAAGATTGTGTACAGTGGCGGACCATGGAGGGTCATAGTCCTCTCTCTCTGTCTCAGGAAATGAGAGAGGATATATTTATTTATTGTTTTATTGGTTTATTTGAATATATTTTTTCTTTTTTCTTTCTTTGAATCTGTGGCCTTTGGTTTGTTGGGTTGGTGGCCCTGGGAATGAATGAGAATCACGAGAAGTCCGACAATGACATAAAGATTTTAACAGAGAAATTTCTCAGTTCTATTCTTTTTGCTTCCCCCCCCCCCTTCTCTTTGGGGGGCAAAAGGGCAGAGCCAGAGGGGTTTTGTTTGTATTTAGGACTCTAGGAAAATAAAATGTGGATAAATAATATGTGTGTGTGTAAATAAGGAGTTGTATTAGAGGTTTTATATATATCATATAACTAAAGTTCTATATTTTTCCTCTTTTTT
Source organism: Vachellia collinsii (assembly GCA_006871305.1). Lineage (NCBI taxonomy): Eukaryota > Viridiplantae > Streptophyta > Magnoliopsida > Fabales > Fabaceae > Vachellia > Vachellia collinsii. Next base: position 27,724 of record QFDD01000966.1, read on the forward strand.
TTTTTTTGGAAATTTATGCATGGAGTTATGTTTGTAAAGATAAAAATATAATGATGGGCAGTGATGGTTTTACCTTTTGTATTGTTGGCATGTTAGGATGTCATATTTTGACGTGGGAATCAATTTTGCTTCTCCACTACTCTGAAAATGACGCAACATGAACAATTCATCTCACTTTAACATTTACTCCTTCTTCTTCTTCTTCTAATCATTAATCTTATATGACTTCTCTGGTCTTAAATAATAAAAATCATTTAATAAATTAATCTGGGTAAATGTGATATGGTCTCCCTAAAATATCTATATATAGAGCAAAGACAAACCTCCAAACAAGGTTGTGTATTTAGGATTAGAAGAGTATGATATACTTGGTGCAATATGAGATAAGTAGGAATCATTAGATATCTTCAGTTTCATTTTATTTGAATTTATCAGTATTTTACTATTTTGGGACTTTTATTAGGATTATTATTATTAGTATTATTCTTGTTGTTATTATTTATTTAAGTAGCCCTATGGTTTCATTTTAAGATGAATTTGACGGTTATATTCTCTATCTCTCTCGCCTTCCATGATTTTCTCTACCGACTCTTCCCTTAGTGTCTAGATCTCTCTCATCCTTCCTCCTTTCCCTTTCCATTTCTCTAACATCTTCTCTTCCCTTCTATCTCTTCCTTATTCATCTTCCTTTTCCACCTCTTCCCTCCTTCTATCTCTTTCATCTCCTGTTTTATTACATCAATGCTATGTTTAAAATATCAATTTTAATTATAAATGAGTCTCTATATTTAGAATCAGAAGAAGGAGATTTTACCTCAACCATGATTAACATTTCTGTATATATACAGAAAAATGAAATACATACTCACGTAGTTGTTTTTTATTTTTTATCTTATTTTAAATTTATATAGACATGAACTAACAGTTTGAAAATTATAAGAGGTGCTTATAAAAATAAAGAACGCTTATAAAAATAAAGAACGTTTCATAGCCAAGGCTATATAAAGTTATTGACAATTAATTATATTGTCCCCCCCTCTTATTATAAAGATATATTGCAAAAGATGAGCTCATTGTCATTGGGCCATTACGCTCTCCCCAAAAGATGCATCTGGTGGGGTGTGCAGCGCTTACGCTTATATAGCCCAGGACCCCTCCACATCTATCCGATGTGAGACTCCAAGGAGTCACCCGTGACATCCTCCCCCACCCAATCCTGTGACGCCCTCGTCACAGTGGGGCCCCCTGCCTACCCCACACCCTGAGGGGTGCTTGGCGGGACATCGGAGTCGGAGCGGGTCGGCTCTGATACCACTTGTCACGGGACCATTACCCTCTCCCCAAAAGATGCATCTGGTGGGGTGTGCAGCGCCCACGCTTATATAGCCCAGGACCCCTCCACATCTATCTGATGTGAGACTCTAAGGAGTCACCCGTGACATTATGCTCCCAATTCATCAAGTTGCAATTTCCATGTTTCGAAGAAACGGCCAAAGTATATATGTTTTGATCAATATATTACTTGATGACTTTTCTTATTTATTAGATTAGACTTATCCAGTGCCGTTGTGTTTCATGAACGTCATGGACCTTTCTATATTTCATTAAAGATAACCATCACATTGTATTTACGTTTTTTATATGTTAATTTTATTACGTCAAAAACATCGAAACATCGTCTTTAAGCGGTCAACTCTTATTCCAAAAGAAATGTTTATTGATAAATCACACTTCTTTCGATTATTAATATAAATAAATTTAAACTCCAAACCTCGCATTTAAGTGGTGAACTCTCATTCCACAAGAATTGTTTGTCAGTAAATCATCCTTCTTTCGGTCATTAATATAACATCCACTTTGTAATCAATTTGAAGTGGATATTATATTAAGTTTCAAATTTAATATGTTATTTGATCTATTAGGCCTAGTGTTGACATTGTCAAAACTATTTTAACAAGGGATTTGTTAGAAAATTCTAAGCAAGCAACAACCATATTAATACTATATACATATTATTATATAACGATGGAAGGATGAAATTCTTACGAGGAATCGTAATCACACGAAAATGATATCTTCTCATTCTAGAAATTTAAGAGTGAATAACACTAAAAAAAAAAAAATCTCGAGTTGGACTATTCTTTTCCCATTTTGTTGTTGTATCCAAAATGCTAATCATATCCGTTGGAATATTTCAACATGATAACTCAAATGATTTTCAATTTGCTTAATTAATTACGAATATAGCGGTTATGGGAATAACAATATATGGAAGTTTATAAAATCTGCCTATTTACGAAATTAAAGTTACTTCGTTATTGAGGTCGAAAATAATAGCTTCAGGGTTAGCAGTTTAATTGGGATCGAATTGATTATAATTAAAATATTTAATTAAAACATGAAAAAATATTTATATATAACCATTAAAAAGTAATATTTAAATAAAAATAGTATTATTGCACAAGTAAATGAAACTCTCATGTATAAACTACATATAATCTAACTAAAAAGGGTCGATCACTAAAATTAATATAAATATGATAAACTATCAATTTTTTAACTCAAAACAACATATATTTAATTAGCCCTAGGGTTTTATCCAAATTTAATCCAACTGACCCGTTCAACCTGTTGGATTGACTTGGTTAATCCCAGTCACTCCTTCCGCAAATTATTAATTGATTAATTACCCGAATCAACCAAATGGCTAAGTCATTAGATTAGCGGTTTGATCGGCCATATCGAACCGGTTTCCGTGCCATGAACTTAATTATGTTTGGATCTATCGTTAGCTATTGCTTTCAACTGATATATATGTATGTACGTATGCATATTTTAATGGAATTAGTTTAGAAATAATAATTTTGAAAGATTTGACTATTTGATTTGATTTTGTGAAGAGAAGGGAAGAGACGTCGGTGGATAAAAGAAGGGATAATAAATGAAGATGGAAGATAAGAGTAGCGATGTGTAATTGGGAATGGCCAAGTTGCCAACTACTCTTCCATTATTTTCTGTATTTTCGTCACTGATACGCATATGCCCACGTCTCCTATCTTTTTCTTCTTTACATTTAAATTCACTGAAAATTGGCTGGACCCTCCTATAGGAGTCACACACGCAACAAAATTAAATCATGTTATTTATTTTTCATTTATATATATATATATATATATGATTTGGACATGTTCAGAGAATGTCATTAAAGACATCAGTGAAAATGGTTGATGAAGCAGTATAGAGTATATGAAAGAGATACATGAAGACAAAAAAGTGCACGCTCAATGAGATATTATAAAGAATTTTTTTTTGTTAATAATCTATTAAATGATTTGGACTATGATATAGTGCAATGATATTGTGTGATTCATATAGTCGATCAAATCTTTGTGAGATAATGCTTGGTTGCCGCTGTGTGTGTATATATATGAACAATATAATTCATATATAACTTTTTTGTTTTATAAGGTCTTTATTTTCCTTCGAAACAAATTAAACTGAAACATGTTCCATACAAACAAATGCTTCAAAGTGATGGACCAACCTCTCACCTTATGAAGACGCTTGATTAATTTCCAGACATTCCTTCATTCCTTGGGGCCTACCAAAAAAGGAGACACTCACTCTGTCCCTGTGCTTTGATTGAGAAAGAAGATCTTATTTTCATCAATTTTATTGTTTACAGTATTGAAGATAATAGCAAAAGAAGCATTTATCACCAAAATGTTTTTAATAACTAAATTGAAGGTTTCATCTGGAGCATATGTAATTTTGACAATTTAGATACAAAAGATCAAAAAGAATCATAAGGGAATATGGTCATACTTATAGATCATGTTTATTTACAAAGTGAATTAATGCATTATGAAGTATATTCTTTTTATAACTAAACATGAGACGCAATATTAATTATTATTCCATTGAATCATTTTGGGAATATGCAGAATGGATGGGACTATATAAGTGAGCCGACAAAAATAATTGAAGCTCTCACTGTGTTTGGAATAAGTGATGAAGAAGAAGAAGAGTGACCTGCAGGTTACTCATAGGGTTTTCACCAACTTCATCAAATTCTCTACTCAATTTCGCTCATAATTAAAGGGACTTCATTCCACTGTTGTTTTGTCTGTATGTATGTCTCTGTACTGTGTGTATGATCATATGGAGAAAGAGACCCTTGTCGATGAAGCAAAGCAGGCTAAGCTAGTTATAATAAGTGACTATCAAATACACTACAATCATGTTCTTGCCACATAATATACTTATGTTAAAGAGGTATTTTGCCATTCAATTATAACATAGGAGCAAGCATATGGTACCCTCAATTGTGTTTTTTTTTAGGTGTGATGCCGCATCTCAATATTTGAAAAAGTCTCAATGTTTTTCTTTCCGTTAAACACACGAAAAAGTTTAGGATACCAAGAGAATTTTTTTAATAAAAGGGGAATTGTTCAAACATTTTCAAACGTTAGAAGGACAATGTTACACTGAAAAAAGGTTTACGATACCAATGCTCCTAATCCAACAGTTGAGGTGCAAAAATGCTCTTTTACCCTTTTAGTTGAAAGATAAGCACTGATCCCTAATATATGACATGGTCTATAAGGTGTTTTTTTTATCCTTTTTTATACAAGGTATGTTCTAGTTTTATGAAGTATTAAGTTTTTACAAATATGCCAATATTTAACAAGGATACTAAAGAGATTAGAAATTAATATGATGATGAAATTTAGTATAATAAAATATTAAAATGCATCTAACACCCTTAAATATTTTTCAGACCGTTTAATACTTTAAAGTATTTTTTTTTGTACATCTATCATCTTGAAGTTTCTTTAGGTGTGTCTAGGACGTTGGAATTTTTTTGTGCATCCAACACTAAGACACAAAAAAAAAATATTTCAGAATGTTGAATACACTTTAAAGCTATAATAAATGAAACTAATATTTTTAATTTTTTTTGTTCATACATGTGAATTAATAATTAAAAGTGACTTATAATTATAATAGGGACCCGCTGGGCTATTTGGGTATAATTCTTGGATAGTTTTTTTTTATTAAACTCTAATTAGATTGATGGAAAAGTAAACACTTGGTAATATATTATTCTTTATGTGAATGGATAAAATTTTTAATTTTTAATAATTATTGAAAATATGAATGATTAAAAATGAGGGCATGACAATGGCTTGTCGAGGATGAGAAAAGCCAAGATTATGATTGTTGATAGCATTATGTGCTTTCAAGTCTTGCATCACCCAAAAGAATGGAAGATTAAGTTTTCAATTACAGCGTGACGAGAAAAATCACCGCAAATTGGACTAACCTTTTCCTGTGTAATTAAAATCTCAACACCATAGCAAATGAAAAAATTTCTAACAATAATTAGAATGGGACTGTTTTAGACTTGGAGAAGCACTCTCCACATAGTGATAAAAAGGAGGATAACTTCTCTAGAGCATAAGGTAGGACCTTAGGTTGCATAGTGTCTACAATAATACCGAACAAGTTAAAAATATTAACAAATGTTAGTCTAATTAGTAAACAATTGATTTGTAGCTCAGAAAACTGAGTTCAAATGTGACAATCTTATTGGTAAACAATCTGTAATTACATCTATAAATGCTCTTTGAGCCTCGACCCAAATGAATCTTGATATCTAACTCATATAAACCTTTTTCTTACCAACAAAAAACAAAGGAGTTAAAAATAATTACCTTCTTAGTGGACAGAATAGGAAAAGAGATTCCCTTACCTTGTATATAATTCTAGTGTGCATTAGGAAAATATACTACTATTCCTGGACTTGTCTTAATGATTGCTCGCATCAAATAAAGAGTTAGATGATTAATTAGACGGAATATTACATATCCCCCTAATCCAATGATTTAGTTGACAAGCTTCTTCCCCGAGAAGGGAGGAAGAAGAAAAATAAATGAAAATAAGCGGCGAACAGTACACCTATAGTCTTTTGACACTCATATCTAGAATCTGAAACCTTCTGATTAATCAATCTCTGAACGTCTCATTGATAAATATTTACTGCAGCGAGTATCTCAGGGTTTGAAGGTCAACAATGAAACTTCACAGATATGGTATGGGTGCATGGCAATGATAGTATGAAGCAGGTGAGGTCAACAGGACAATGGTAACCTGGCCATCAGCTTTGACTGAGGACACAACTTTTTTCTCTTTGGAAGCCTAATTTCACCATTCGATGAATATATTGCTTCCTTGAGAACCACATCTTCGGCTCCCAAGTCCTACGCACCAAACAAGGTGGTACCACCATATGTGTTCGGTGCTCCCAAGATCAAAATCCTTCACATAGCTAATGGGCCATAATAATATATGTTCAGCGTCACTCTTTCTCCCCTTCCCATTTCCCAAACTCATGAGAACACCCTCGGCACTCGGACGCAATTATCAAGCAAGTTCCCAGCTTAGATGCAAATCTCCAGTGAAGCCACCACAAGCTGCTTTCTTGTTAGGCCCCATCGAGTCATCTACATTCATCATGCACCGCTCATTAGGAGGTGATGCTCATACTGTTTCACCAATTTCAAATTCATTTCCAGGGGAAGAAGACATCAGCTCCTATGTAACATTTCATATGAAATTACTAACACTAAGGATGATTTGGATGTTCCTTCAAATTAATTTTTTGCTGGGAGCACTAATGTGGCTCTTTTAATGAGACCGTCAACAGAAGCCTCTTCACTGCAGAGTTGAAAATTCAAGTAAAATGAGAACAACCCCCCCCCCCCAACAAAAAAAAAAGGCACACACAA